>BMAU01006803.1:0-283905 GCA_019973935.1 Trichonephila clavipes
TCTGAGAATGCGAAAAAAAAACCCAAAAAACTTGTAACATAAATTAATAGTTACCCATAAAAAAACAATAAAGCAAAAAGGTGGAAAGAAAATATTTTCCCTCAATAGAATTTATTCTATTTTTATTACATTCAATTTAGATGTGCCACTGCAATACAATTTCTTCAGAAATATTATATACTAGCCGTTACTCGCTTCGTTGGATATTTCTGGACAATTGGATAATATATTCTTTTAAGGTCAATATTGTCTAATCTTAACATTAAGCTTTCGACCATTGGAAAATATTGTTTTTTATTTTCCTCATTTTTGACTTAAACAGGACTTACATTACAAAAACAAACGTATATTTATCATGTACGCCCCTGTTGCTTCTCCTCTTAAAGTCGATTTCCTAAAACTCCATTTTTAGAAGATTGCTACGCAACAAAAACACATACTTACCAAATTTCAGATCTAAAGAAATCAAATTTCAGATTGGTTACCGCACCGACAAACTTGTAGGGTATGTAGGTGATACAAAGACAATTTGGAATCATACAGAAATATAGAGTCACAAATGCCCAAATAGCAAATTTTGGGGCAAAGAAGAAGAGATAAAGAACAGCAGCCTAATAATGGAATAGAAAACATTTTATTAAGCAGTTGTTCTACAACAGATGTTCGAACTTAAGTTCTTAAGTCTTCTGGTATGTCTGACAGTGACACTGCATGAACTCCTGATGTTCAGAATTAATCCTCGAAGCAATGTTGCGGCAGATGGTTCTGAACGGAAAGTTTCGTGATCACCAATCCTGCTGCAAGTCATTTGTGATCCGTTTCCCAAAGTCGTAGAATGAAAACTCGTATTCAAATAAGGAACTGGTGGGCATGTGGATTGTGTATGGAGCTGCGGATTGTAAAGTTCATTCCGCTAGATAATCGGATCTATCACATATTGACTTTTTCTAGTGGTCACAAAGAATTTGGTGTGTCTTCCTTCTGTTGAATACTTTATTTTTCGAATACCAAAGAGAGTCTACTCCAAAAGAGATGTCAGGAATCATCCAGAATATAATGGATTCTATGCAGCACCACTGTCAGACTTCTGGTCGTAATTTCGAAGACCTATTTCTGTCCAACTTTTCAATACATTTTGTTCCGTCTCTTTATTGTGTTGCTGCATCTGTTTCTTTCTCTTTGCACCATAGTTTGAAACTACGGCATTCGCCCCCCCATACAATTCGAGGTCACCTCTGTACCCCATACACCTCTGCAAGTCTGTCGGTATGGTAGCGAATTACCCTGGATTGGTCTTAAATTTCAAAACGATTTTTTGTCTATAACACTCCTGTGAGCCCCTCAAACCGACATCAAAGAAATTCCTTTTCAAAATTGATAGTATGGGGGTGTTAACAATTTTAAAAAAATGAATTTTATTCTATACATCCCGTACTAGCCTTGAACGTCGATTTCCGGACAAACAGTTCTTAAAAGATCTATTTCCAACAGAAAAACATGTTTTTCAAGTTTTAAGTCCCGTTTTTATGAAACGGGAATTATTGCGACCTGTAGCACCCCAGCAACCCCCAGTGATTGTTTATTTTTGGTAAATCCATTCATAGCGTATTTTGAATTAACAAAAGAAACATGATGATTAAATTGCAAAACTGTTGATTCATAAGCCGATTTCTTTCTTATATAAAACTCTTATATAACTCCTCTTGTGAATAGATTTTTCAAAACTCTTTCTCATTGAATCTTTATTCAACAAAAGTAATATGCCTGACAAATTTCAAGTCTAGTATTTACGGAGATTTCATTGATCAGTGTGTGATAGAATCTCTTTTCTCCTACGCAGTATATAGACATGTAGATATAAATATATATATTTAATTAAATACTTAATTTTTGTAATACTCTAAATCTAATATTATAAAACTTAAAATATTCTATAAAATAAAATATATCGAAGTTTAAATTTCAATATTAAATCTCCATAGCTTTCCTTATCTCATAAAACTGAAATTAACTCTAGTGTAATAACTTTCTTGTCATTATAGTATGCTCACAATTATAAGATTTTTCTTGATATACAGGGTGTCAACAAATTACTTGACAAATTCTAAAGTTATTAACTTTCAAAATATAAAATGAAGCTAAATCGTATCATGTCAGACTAGTTGTAATGTATCCCAAGTTTATATATAGAGGGTGTCAGGTGTCATTTGGGTGCCGGAAAATCCCCCTGCCATCCAAGTAAATGAATGAGATATTCCCAAGTTAAACGTGTTTTATGCAATGAGTTTCTCGAATGTTCTCGGACCATTTTTCTTTGCTGAAAAAGTAGTTACAGGAATCATTAACCTGTACATGCTACAGATTTTCATTATGCCAAACAAAGAATGTCTGAAGTTCACATATTTCAATATAGTGGCACGCCTTATCACTACAACAACGACATTAGATCGTACTTCAGTGCTTCTCAAACTTTCAATATTTGCGACCCAACATTCAATCACAATTTCCATTGCTTTCCACTCCGTACAACAACGATTTATTGAATTCAATAATGCAATACTTTAACGCTAAAACTACAATACGACTTTAACCTCATCTCCACCGGCGTATATAAACGTCTCACTCAGCCAGTGCGTGAAATTGCCCCGGACGTATATATACGTCTTTTCGAAATAAGTTCACTACTATCCATAAAATTATTCCGAAGACTTTGGAATGCAATAAAATGACCTTAACATTGCTTGAGAAGGATTTACTTATTTCAGAGGATTTTCTTATTTTCCCTTTCACACCCCCTTCCCAAATTCCCCACGTATGCTTACATATGTGCAAAACGGTGGCATATCGGAGTGAATCATGTAAATCTTAATATGCAATTAAGGTATTAATTACAAGCCGCACAAATGATCCAGATTAGTGTAAATTTATTGTTTATAATTTTATATATGACCAAACGGAGTGGTCACTGGTAATTATTAAAAACTTGTTCTTAACATAGTATTGTTAAGATAGTTATGCAGTTCATTGCGCAGTACTGATACAATTATAAATGTACTATATTAGTGAAAATGTATTTTTTTTCTTTATGACAGAATGTATTTTGTTTTTGCTTCACTTTCAAAAACTTATGAATTTTTTGAAATAATCTTTTGTTTTCGACTTTTCAATATTCTCGCCTTCCCCTTCTATAGCTAACACGCGCACTAGAGGGGCGCTCCCTACACTTTGAGAAGCGCTGTCTTCAATGTTGAGAAACCAATTTGGATTGGTGGTGGAGATGTTATTTTTTGTCCTTCCTGATCACCATTGGATTTCAGGTCATGGGGTTTTGTAAATGATAAGTATACACTCCGTCATTTCTTACATCCATTTCTGAACACGTTCTTCCTACATTTCAATTAATTTTCCCGCCGGAGACGGGATAAAAAATTTGTGGCAAGAACCGATTTACCCATCGGACATTTGCATAGTACCGGAAGAAAGCTACATCAATCATTTTTGATAATGGTATACTTGTATTATTTCTTCATTTTACAACTATAAGTACTTTATTTTTTTTCCTGTAAATTTCATGTAATAAATTTTTCTTTTTGCCCGCATTTTTCTAAGAGACACTCTGTATTTCAAATTTAATATGTACGGTACAATTAATAATAATTTTACTTTGAGCGTTTCAGAAAGAATAAGTTAAATGAAGGAGGGAAGCTAAGATTTAATTTTTCGATACACGAAATCCTACACTCAGCTCCAATAATGGTGAAATAAATTGGCTATTTGCATATCATTAAGGTTTCTTTCATGAGGATAGCACAAGAGATTCAACTACAAAGACAATCCCATTATTTCAAAGAAACACTTATTACCCAAACTGCTCTATCCTGATTCTCTACAGATTACTTTTTCAAAGCAAGACATATTAATTTTATTCCGCGATAGCACATTCGTTTTCTGAGTTAGCAAATATTTCTATCGACTACGCCCATGAAAATTTATTTTGCTTTAAATGAAAGAGTGAGTGTACTAAGGCTGCGTATGGAAGTATTAACTTCATTTAAGAAGTCAAGGAAAAAATTGACCATGCCTTATATTGTCAGAAAGATTCATCTTTATAAAGGCATTAAAAGGCTTTGTATTTTGGTTTAAATTATTGAACATTTACCAATTATATCCATCTATTTATATAGATAAGATAGATTATATTGATAGAAACAGCACACACATTGCTGAAATGTACTGAAATAGTGCAAGTTCAGTATTATCACAAATGTTGCGTCGGAGCTTTACGAGAATTTCTACTAATCCTCTTGGGGGATCTTTGGGCCAGCAATCAAGTTATTTCCCAGTCATCCCTCTCAAGAAACCATGATATGCAGGTTAGCTAGTATATATATGTTTGAAATTTAATAACAGGGGATTATAAGGAAAAGGAGCTGAGACGCTAAAGGTAGTGCTGTTACGGTAAAGATCAGAATTTCCCCGAATGGTTAAAGGTCAGACTTGAACTATTAGAATAAATTAAGAAAGTTAGGATTTTTAAAATAACATTGAGTAAAATTAAGATATTCAGATTTCGTGTGCTTATTCACATAGAGTTTGAGGTCTTGTTATATCAGTTTAGAGTTTCCCTTTATAACTTGTTTGTCTTGGAATGTTATCTTTAGTCATAATAAATTGGATTTATCATAGTTAGTCTGGGTCATCAATCTTTACCTTCCGCAGATTTAGTTCGAATAGATGGAGAGATGACTTCCGCAGGGTGGGCATAAGAAGGTTTTGTAAATGTTAAGTATATACTCCGTCATTTCCTACATCCCTTCCTGAACACGTTCTTCCTACGTTTCAATTAATTTGTCAACGGAGACTGTATAAAAAAATCTGTGGCGAGGAGGAGGCTTTCCCAGGGGGAAGGCCATTACAATGTTTGATATGGCTTCTTATATTTACTTGAAAATATCTCATCAGTAAATCTGTTCTTGCCTCAAAATTGTCAGGATGCTTCCCTCGATCAAATTAGTTGCGGCATAGATTATTTATTTTAGTTCTAGAATGGACATAAGAAATGACGGTGTGCACTTGATAATATACAAAACCGTTTACACTTAAATCCAGTGATGAGCTTGATGGCTTCTAAATAACACTTCTACATCAAATTCAGACTGATACCTCAACATTGAGGTCAAGTGAAATGTCGTTGTGGTAGTTATAAGGCATACTATATCCTGTTGAAAAATGTTAACTTGTGGCATTTTTTCTTTGATGATTTGCATGAGGATTATATGTAGCATGTCGAGATAAATAATTCCTGTAACAGTCTTTATTGTGAAATAGAATGGACCCAGAAAATTCTAGGAACAGACTGCTCAAAACATATTTACCAAGTGACTATCCCTTTAATGTTTTAGTGTGGCATGTGGATTTTCCGACCATTAAATGACACCTAACGCCCTCTATGAATAAACTTACTATACATTCCCCCCTACCAGTCTAATTTTAAAGGAGTTAATTTTTTTAAATATTTAAAAAGTTCTTAACTTACGATATTGCCAAACTAATTTGTATACTTCCTTTCTCTATATATAACTTTTTGCTGTTATGTTTGTTGTTGTTTCTAATGCCATCTGTCTGACGTTGTCAGATCAAGGCCCATAAAATTAATCGTGGCAAGGGGCTAGAAGTATGCATGTCGTTGGTCTTGGCCTTGATATCCATACGGGTGACAATACAAATTAGCTCGGTGAAATTCCCTAAGGGATGATAGATGGCGACAACACCTATCTTCCCCTCCAAAATTTAGGCACGAAATTGAAGGGGAGGGAAATATTCTCCAGTCCTCTGTACTCGTGATTCAGCCCACAATACTTTTGGACCCATTGATTTAATGAGCACGTACTCCATGTGTACTCGGAGGGTATTTGGTGGCATCGGGCATCGAACCCAGGCCTTCCAGTCTGGAGTCCGATGCTCTAACCTCTAGGCTACCCACGGCTGTTATTTTGCTGCTGTTGATGATAATTCCACCTATCTGATATGATTTTTAATGTACTCTATTTGAGGTATAAAAACTATTTGAATATATACTAGAGATTACATTTGGAAGCAATATAGCAAAGGATGTTGCAGTACGTGTGTGTGTTTTAAAAACATGTGTACCATAAACACGACGTTAAAATTATTCAGTTCAAGCAAGGAAATTTTTATTGACTTCAGACTTTAAAGGAACACGGGGGGTTTTGACGATGAATGTCATACACTGCTGGAAAATTGCTAAGGACGGATCACAAATTGCTATGTAGCATAACATTAAGCGACACATGAGGCCTAGTAGGATAAAATATAGTTGCCACACTGTTCAGACATTAGAATAAAGAATATTTATTGTTCTGGAAAGTACAAAAGCTGTGAAACATCTGAAAGAAAAAAAAATGTTCATTTGATCTGCGTACGGAGAAATGGAACAATGCATCTAAAAGTCAGCAGTCATCTTAAAGAAAAGTATCAGTACGGGATATGTAAACCGTGGAGTGTGATGCAACATTCCACACGTCGTACCATACTTTGCACAACATTATCCAGCAGCTGTTGAGGCAGTTTATCCAATTCCTCTGTGAGTGCACGGATGAGGGTGTTCTTGTTTGTCGGAGGATAGTTTCGACAAGCAACTTGGCCTCACCAAAGCATCCCACACATTTTCAATGGGGTTTAGATCTGGAGAACGCGCTGGCCATACGAGTCGTTGAATACCCTCGCTGTCTAGACAATCCTGAACAGCGAGTGTTCGATGACATGTTGCGTTGTCGTCCATAAAAACAAATTTATCACCGACAGCACCACGGAAAAGACGAACACGAGAAAGTAGAACTTCATCAATGTATCGTTAGCCCGTCATAGTCCCATTCGCAACAACATATAGGTGCGTGTGGCCATTGATCATGATGCCGGCCCACACCATGATACTGCATGTCGGATATCGGTCCTTTTCCTGGATATTTTCTGGACGATAAGCAGTACCACTCTCGCGCCAGATCAGTTGGCGTCTACAATCCGATGACAGACTGAACCTACTCTCATCTGAGAATAGTACGCATGCACAATCCTGTTCAGTCCAATTGTGATGCTCACGAAACCATTGCAAACGGGCAGTACGGTGCTGTCTGGTCAATGTGACACACACAACAGTTCTGCGTGCGTATAGTCCTCCTCCCTTCAGACGCCTGGTAAAGGTTTTTGGGGGGATCTGCTTTCCTGAGGCAGCAAGTAACTGATTTTCCCCCTGCTGAGCTGTGTTGCACCTGTTCCCGTTTGCTGATAGGACGATATATCTGTCTTCTGCAGGCGTCGTATCTCTAACACGACCTCCCCGTGCCGTCTACTACACATTCCAGTAGTTTTAAATGACTTCCACAGCCGTGAAACAACGCTGTGAGCGATGTCGAACTACCTGGCAACATCTGTTATTTTTCGCCCTTCTTCGATCTTTCCAATAATTCGGCCACGCATAAAATCATCTATGTGATGTCGGAAAGACATGCCAAAAATTTTAAGTTCGTCTATGAAATTTTTCCTGTAAAACTTTGACTTGAAACAACAACTGTCCACACGCGTCAAAACCTTTAAAGCTCTTATGAACGCTATCACGTGATGAACAGACGTGGAAAAAAATTTGCATACTCATACTTCTTCTTACTAATATACCGCACTTATTCTAATTTTCCACATTTTGTTTCCTTTCATTTTGTGGTTGCTATGAATGATAGTGTTATCCGTCCTTAGCAATTGTCCAGCTGTGTAGATTTGAACCAAGATCAAGTGACAAGAATGGTCCTTAAATAGTAATCCACTCTTCTGACTTTCACATGTTATCAAAGTCAAGGCCTTAAGCAAAGATAAACTTAATGTGCATCAGTCCCTCCACAGCTTAGCTGAGTGAGTGAATATTAACGTCGCACTATACAGCTACAGGAGTGGTTTTGGTGACAGACCAAGTAATTTTGAACCATGGTCAAGTGACGTGGACGACACCTGAGCTAGCACTCCCTTCTCCTAACTACCACACCACACCAATGGTTTTGAGCTCTGGATAGATTTAACGTGCATAGTTTGCCTTATAAGGCGGGTCTTTATTGGTACTGGGCTCGAACTCGTGACCAGGCCAGGCACGATCCGATACTTTGTCCACTAAGCATCATTCAGCAGCGGAAGTTCTGCAATTTTTGATATCAGAACTTCAACGTGTTTAACTGTGATGCATGCAATTAGCACTTCTACTCATAGGTAGAATTATAGAAAAAAATTAACTAACAAACAAGTAATACTAAAAAAAAGACAATCTCTACTTTGAATGGATGAACAGAAAGTATTTTGTTAACGATTGAAAATTTGCACGATATATATTTATAAGTAAATATTTAATTAGGAAGAGAATGAGCTAATATTAGGAAATGAAAAAAGAGCATGTTTTGCCAGCATTGTTGTAAAAATGCACACCCGGTTTGGCAAGTTTGGATGAAAAATCAAATTTTCGACACCAATTTTTGTCATTGTTTTAACAGTTACATTGTTACAATAATGGAGACGAATCTAAGTTGGCTTGAAAATCAGTAATTAATTAAATTTAATCTAATCCATGAATTACTATTTGAACAAAACTGTATTAACATCAAGTGTCATACCCTACAAGTTTAAGAAAATTTATTAGTATTTGGTTGGATGAATAGAAAGTATTTTATTCACGATTGAAAATTTGAACAAGATATATATATATATATACAGAGAGAGAGAGAGAGAGAAAGACAGCGAGCTCTAATAGTAAGGATTCAGAGATAGGATAGAAATACAAGCATTGTAAAATATTAAAGTGTAAATGAAGTCTCAATAACCTAGTTAGGACTGACAGATTTTTTTCTGAGAATTGAATTACTTTATCAGAAAACAAAAATATTTTATAAATCTTATTTTAGAGGGATGGTTCAAATTAAACCCATAACACATATATAATTTTCTTTTTATATTCATCACACAAAAACTGAATAAATTGGTTGTAGATCGAATCTTAAAATTTATGGAACATGTTTTTACTCGTATTGAAAATAGTCTTATACAAACATTCCAGAACTTCTTTTTAATGTCATTGAATTAGAGTGGTTTCAAAAATACTTTACTCGCAATTTAATGCAACTGCACATTTTATTTTCCTTAAAAATCTTATATATACACATATGAATTTAAAGCATCAACAGACCAAAAAAAAATATTTTTAAGCAATATGTATTCGTGATAATTCATGTAATCTTACAAAAAAAGAACAATTTGTGACGAATCTGTACGGAACCGTACCACTAATCTTCTTAGGCATCTTTTTGGGGAATATAAATTCGCGTTTATTTCCAATCAACTCCAAAAAGATGAACGGGATATTCAAATTAGATAAGGTATTTAAGTCGAGGGTTGCGATATAGCAAGATAGATGATGGAAGGCTATTAAGCCAGTAACTTTAAAAGCATTACTAGAAGATTCAAGGATATTAGATTCGTGGAGACGTCGTGCTGCTAGACGTACCAGAAAGCTGATATAAGCCAGCGGTAAATATAATTCACGTACGCTTAAAATAAGCGTCAGTTTAAGCGACTTAGTTAAAGTTAATGAAAGTTAAGAATTAGAATACGTGTATTTCTTGGATCTCTTATTTCGGTAAACCTTACTTGAGCTTGAGCTTGATTATTAATTAACTGCATTCTTAGTAATTTAATTTAATATATAGCCAAACCCCTTTAAGTGACGTAACATTATATTATTATATGTTATCAAAGACTTTTTTGAGAAAATTATAATAATAAATAAATATGATTATTATTCAAAAAGGCTCTTATTGGTTCTTTGCCTCAAATTAATCTTGATGTTCAAGGTGTGACCCAGGGGTGTCATCACAAATTCATGAATCAAAAATTGCTTGTACCCAAATCTCTTAAAACTATTAATTGTATATGAAATCTATGTTGAAAACATTTGTACTTCATTTGTATTTTTTTCACTACACTCTCTATATATTTATTTCTTTATCTTAGTGGAATTTTCAATCGTTAATAAAATACATTTTAAAGCGCTCAATAGAGCTGAAATTTTATATGCATGATTATTTTGGATGACAATACAGTAATTTAATTATAATTAATAAAAATCAATTGATTAAAACTAAATATGTAAAGAACTACAAATACTGCCACGTTGACATCATTTTTGGTGACTTAGCTACCCTTTTGGTGACTTGTGTCAAAACTTGAAAAGGTTTTTTTCTCACATTTTAAATCGCTCATTTGAGTTGAAATTTTATAGACACGATTTTGCTTTGGATGACAATACGATTCTTTAATGATAATTAATAAAAATTACCACTTAATGTTGTTATTCTATCATATGTTTTTACATATTTATATTAATTGTAACTATTTATAATAAAAAGAATGTAAAAATAAAAATTTTCTTTGTTGATCTAAATAGGAATTGACTTAATTTTTTTTCTTTTACTTGTTGGATACCAAAATTACAAGTCTGGTAAATAACAATTATTTTGTTTTATTCTACGAGAAAGGCTGTAGAATGTGAATGCATATATGTCTTTCACTGGCAACCTTTCAACATGGAACACCGCACGAATCATAGGAGGAAAGTTTTTATTTTATGTAAAACTCTTATGGATTCCCTTTCACCACCTCCTTCTTCGAGGCTATATTTGCATCTAAATAAATTAGCATAACGAGGACAGAACGGTGAGACTTTTCCCCGGGGTGGAAAAAAAGAGGAAAAAATCGAAATTCCTTTCGTATCAAAATCCAGACCATCAGAGATGTTTATGATTCCATGTTTTTCTTCTGTCAAGGTGATGGCAGTTTTCGAGAATGCGTTAAAATTCTAAAAGCCGGAACAACTTTCTCTCTTAAATGTCATGAATAATTCAGAATTAATACCGATACAAAAATTCTCACTCTATCGAAAGAAGTGTCTTTCTTATGAAATACACCTTGTCTTATTCAAGCAAATTGTGATGTTTCGAAAGAATTCTTGCGAGAATTCTGTGAGGCTCCTTTCAAACTGGAAATGACGCGACAAAAGTAATGTTCTGTTTAAAAATCTTTTTAGTCCTACGTGTGCATCTGTGTGCGCATGCGTATGTGTTAAATTTTATTTCAATATTCTTAAAATTCTAAAAATTAATCTCAGAAATGTTGATTTTGAGACACTGATTTGAATTAGTTTTAAATACGTGCGTGCGTATATATATATATATATATCAGGTTTGAAAAGTTTAGCTTCAAAATTAAGTAAGTAATAAATAAAAAAGAGCAAACTCTGTACAATCGCGTAAGGATTTGAGAGTAAATAAGCCTATTTAAAGGTGGAGAGAGCGCCCTCCAGAAACCGAAAATAAAACTGAAAATAATAAGGAAGACTCCCCCCGTGGATCCCTTAGTCAAGATAACAATAGTTCAGATTTTTCTAAAGTTTTGGAACTTTTTAATATAATCTCTAGCCTTGTAAAGAAAAATCCCAAAATTCTCGACCTTCTCTCAAAATTTAAAACTGCAAACTCAGACGAAGAAAAAACCTGCCTTTTAGCAGAAGCTATAATTAACAAAATTTAAACTTTCCTACTCATATTTATCTTAATCTTAATTTCCCCACTTAAATAGTTTAAAATCCTCTCATAATTATTTTTCGAATTTTTCCCATTTCAAAGTACATGATTAAAGCTCACTGCCATCTTCCAATTAATGATCACCTTCATAGCCGATGTCTCCTGCATTCCTTTGGACCTCCTCTCCCGAAGTCACACCCTCTTCTTCAGACCCAAGTTTTCAACACCACGAACATCAGAGTTCCAGATAGAGGTTTGAAGGCTGCTGGCGCAGCCTAAACACCTTTTGTTAAAATCATCCGTTTGACGAAGGGTAACGCAAACTTGAAAAGGTTTAGCTGGTGACTCCTCGCCGAATTGTTGTCTATAGTTCCACTCGGTTGCGCGTCAAAGTGCCGCCATGTTGGATTTTATGTGATTGAAGCAATATAAAGACGTTATTATAGATATGATGCCCTCCTCATTTTAACAGCAGGCCTGGAGTCTAACAGGATTACGCAAGGAACCGCAACATATGCCACGAAACCAAAAGAAAGAACTTTAATTATTTTTTTTAGAACTAACGACAGCGCTGAAAACGAAACTACCACGAAGAACGACTCTGTCCGGCAGGAGTTACCAATCAGCACTTCGAAACAATCCTTTTTCCCTGAATTTGACACGAATACGTTTAGCAGTTTTAAAAGTTTTCTTGACTGTTTTGATCAACAATGTTTGGAATATCAAAAAGACGAACAATGGAAGAAGCAAAATATTGCTTGATATCTCACGGGAGTTTAGCTTAAATTTTGGTATGATAACCAATTATTTGAAATCTCTTACCAAGAAAGTAAGGAACTATTCACTACGATGTTCGATGCGACCAGACAAGAGGAGATTCAAAAATTTCACAACCTAAAATTAAACAACACTAAAGAATTAATTTCTTTTTTTACGGAAAAAACTTTGGTTAGGGAAGAAATTAATTACGATGACAGTTCCATTGTGGGACATATGACATTATCCAGTCCCATTCAATTTCAAAAATGTTTAGTTATTAAAAATATTTCTACACCCTGCGAATGGATTTCGACAATGCGGCAATTAATCGCAGTAACACTGGACAATCCAAACCGAAATGCGGTAGAAACTGGAAATTATACCCGATGGAATAATCAAGCATACGGCAGTGTACACAGAGGAACTGATCCACGGCACCGATTCCAATCAAGAGGATATCATGGGCAGCAACGTCAATCTCACATGGTGCGATTCAATGGAAGACAACAGAATCGACATAATTTTCGCCCGCCCAGAAATAATGAAAATGTCCAGAGGTAAGGGGGGCAGCTAAAAAATGAATAAACGGCATGTTCCTAGCACTTTTTTACTCTAGTTGACACAGGAAGCAATGTGTCATTAAAATCAATAAATTTATCTAAACTTAAAAATTTTAAGAGTTTGAAAAATATTGATATAAACATGTATCAAACTTGAGGAACTATTCATCCCAAAGGTGTAATTACAGTTTATATGAATATTGGAAGTATATCTAAGAAAATAGATTTTTTTTGTAATTGATACTCTAAAATGCCTTATATTATTTTGGACTTGAATATTTACTTTTATTTAAGCTTAATATTAGTATTCGTAAAATGTGTGTTTTTTAATTTGGTGAAAATTTAAGTAATGTTAAATTTGTAAATAAGTGTGTCAGTGTTGAGAACATATCATGGGACAAATTGCAAAACTCTTAATAATGATCAAATTATGAACTTTTCCAATGCTAATAATGAAAATAATATTAACGTTAAGAATAATAAAGGTTTAGATCAAGTACCAGACAGCCCTGAAGCTGATCTGAAAAGATTGTTTAACTCAGTCATGGTTGTTGAGGACATAGTACCAAAACAAACAATTGAGCATTGGAAAGATTTAACCCAACTTCTAGACAAATTTTAAGGCATATTTTCACAAAATAAGTATGATGTAGGTTGTTTCAATATGAAACGACAAATAATTTAAATTATCTCAGACCTTCCTATAAGTTTACGCCCCTATAGAAACAGTCAACAAGAATCTAAATAAATACGAACACAGATAGAAGAATTCTTAAAAGCAGGTTTTATTAAATTCTCCCATAGCCCATATGCTGCCCCTATAATTTTAGCATACAAAAAGGATAAAGGGAAAAATCAAGATTATGTATTGATTATAGAAAATTAAATGAAATTACACGAAAAGATTCCACCCCTGTACCCATGATAGACTTTGTAATTGATAATTAAAATGCTAAATTTTTTTCTCTATACTCGATCTAACAAGTGGATATTGGCACATTAAAATTCATGAAAAAGACGCAGAGAAACTGGCTTTCACAACTAATTTTGTACTCCATGAATGTTTAAGACTTCCATTTGGCTGGAAAATTCCCCACCTGTTTTCCAAAGCACTATAAGACAAAATTTAGAAAAATATCTCAGTTAACTTTTGCTTTAAACTATTTTGATGATATTATAATTTTCTCGCAACCTTGGGAAGAGTATTTACCTCATTTAGATACAATAATTCAAATTTGTAAAAAAGAAAACATAAAACTTAAAAAATCAAAATGTCAGTTTGCACTGGAAAAAATAAATTTTTTAGCGTATGAAATAACACAAGGTCATTATTCCCCAAGCAATCAAAATATTGAAACAATAAGAAAATTAGTACCACCTAAAGATGTTAAAGAACTCAAAAGATTTCCGGGTTCCATCAATGCTTATCAAAAAATTATTAAAGATTATGCAAAACTTAGTGTACCATTAAATAAATTACTTAAAAAAGATGCAGGTTGGAATTGGTCACATGAATGTCAAGAAGTTTATCAAAAGTTAAAGAATTGTTTAATCTCAAAACCTATACTTAAATTATACAACTCACAATATCCATGTTATGTGTTTTGCGACTCAAGCCAGAATTCAATAGGCGTAGTCTTGAAACAACAACACCCAGATGGAACACTTTACCCAATAGCTTATCACTCGAGACAATTACTTAAACATGAAAAAATTATACAATTTCAGAAAAAGAGTGTTTTGCAATTATAGATGCCTTAGATAAATTCCACTGTTACCTACATGGATCCAAATTCACAATACATACTGATCATGCTGCTTTACAATGGCTTAAAAGTGTAAAACATTTAACTGGACATTTATTTCGGTGGAGTTTAAAACTTTCTCAGTATGAATGTATTCGATAGTTTATATAAAAGGTAAATTAAATGTTGAAGCAGACATGTTGTCGAGGAACCCTGTATGTCCTTATATATCAACAATTTGTTATTTTTTAAATACTGATAAAACTAATAAAATTCAGAGAACATTAATGATCCAAAATATGCAAAACATAATGATGTATTAACCGTTAAGAAAAAGCATTCAATTAAAATTGTAGTACCATTAGCTTTGAGAGAAAAATTAATTACAACTACACATGAACAATTTGGTCACCCAGGTGTGAAAAAGATGTTAAAATTAATTTACCCAAATTACTACTGGAAAGACATTATATTAGATATTTCAAATTTTGTTAAATGTTGTGAAACATGTCAAATAAATAAAACATCTACACAAAAAGTATAGATTATTAGAAGTTCCTGAAGCAGGAATAACCATTTGAAATGATGTCACTAGAAACTGTAGGATGATTTAATTATCATAATTCCCAAAAGAAATACCTGCATATTGTTCTGGACCATGCTACTAAATATGCTTGGACATTTCCATCCAAAAGTGTCACTTCTGAAACTTTTACAAATTGCTGAAAACAATTTTTTTTCAATTCAATGCCCAAAACAACTGTAAAGTGATATAAATGCTGCATTCACTTCTTCTAAATTTAAGAAGTTTTTAAAACATCATAATATTAGACAATTATTAACTTCAGCAAATAGACCACAATGCAATGGAAATAACGACAGAGTTAATCAGACATTAGTAGCAAAGTTAAGATGTAAAATTAATTTAACTACAATAATTCCTTCGACAAAATTATTGGAACAAGTTATACATTAATGCAATAACTCGCCACATGATGTTACTGGCTTTTCACCTGCATATTTAATGTTTGGAACTTTACCTAATGACTCGTCATTACTTAATCAAGTAAAATTGAACTATCCACCTATACAACAAGCAAGACAAATTTCAGTAAACAGAACAATAAATATCATAAGATAAATAAACAAAGGTATGATAAACATTATGTTGATGCAAAATTTAAAATTGGAGATTTAGTCCTATATCAAAATTTCTCATTCCCTAATTCAAGTAAACTTCCAAGTCCTTATAGTACTCTCAAATGTTACTTATCAAATAGATAAACCATAATCAATATACAGGAGAATTAACAGACATTGTTCATTCTACAAGATTAAAACCTTTTCATTCAAAATCCAATTTCCAATTATGCTCAATTCTGATTTATATTTGTTATAGAGTGTTTTCTGAAACATTTTTTTTGGGGGAGGAAAGAAATGCATTGTTATTTAGAAAAACAATAATAAAAGTAGGTTTTAAAATTTGAATTTAATACTTGTTTACATTATGAAAATCAAAATTTAATGTAATTGAATTTGTATATTGTATCCTTAGTCATAAAATGAAAACATTATTGAAGACTATTTTTGAAACAATAACTTAATTATGGAGTGTATGGAAATAAGGTGATAAGGTCAATTTTATGGTATACATGATATTATAATAATTTCATTGTGATTATTTGTGATAGAAGTATATTCTAAAAGTTAAAAAATATTCTGTGATATTCTGAAGTTTTTATTATGGTTGTGTGTTTTTGAAATAAGTTGGTTCAGTAGTGATTCAAATGATAATAATAAACAAAATAACTGTGAAATAAACAATAATTGAATGATGAACATAAAGCTATAATTTTTCCATGAAGGGACTGTGTGAAACATTATGACAAAAAAAAGGATTGGCATTGATTGAACTTTTACCTGTACTTGATATATATGGAATACACTTGTTTGTTTTTCTTTGCATTTCATATTTCTTGTGATATTTTGATGTAAGGTTGATGTTGTGTTTATTTTGGTAAATCTCTGTTATAGTAGTTATGTAATATTTCCTTTTTTGGGAGCTTCTAAATTCAATGTGTTGTTATTTACTCTATATATATTCTTTTTATGTATTTATTTAACCATTATTTCTAAATTCATTTTGCTGTTACTTATTTTATATCTATTATTTTTATGTATTTAATTAACCATTATTTTTAAATTCATTTTTTTGTTATTTATTCTACATCTATTCTTTCTATGTATTTATTTACTCATTATTCCAACATTCAATACCATTTTGAAGTACTTGTAACTTCTCGACATTTATCGTTTTAATCAACATTGTTTACTATTGGTACACATTTAGTGTGAATTTCACTTGATCTTATGTTATGTTGTTTAACACTACTACATTTTTGGATGTCTAATGTGAATTATCTTTATCTTATGTTGTTTTTTCTTAAACTTTTCTTTTTCTTATAATCATAATGAAAGTATTAGATGTGTGATATTTTTCATTAAACAATTATATGTAACACTATGCTGTATACCAAATTTTTGATACTTTGTTATTGATTTGCAATTTTTTACATGTCAGGATTCACCACACACACAGCTCACTCTTTTACGCAATTATGATATCTTCTAGATTTTTATTTCATTTGGGGAATTAGATATCATTAAAATATTATTATTATTATCCTCTGGGGACTCTTGGCCAGTCAGGACTGGCCAACCTGGCTGTTCCAGGCTTCAGCGGAGGGGGGGGATTGTCAGGTTTGAAAATTTAGCTTCAAAATTAAGTAAGAAATAAATGAAAATACAGAGAACTCTTTACAATCGCGTAAGGATTTGTGTGTAAATAAGCCTATTTAAAGGTGGAGTGAGCGCTGACGAAGGAGAACGCATACTCGAAAAGGCTTAGCTGGTGACCCTTTGCCAATTGTTGTCTATTGTCCTAAAGGGCTTCTATGTTGGATTTTATGTAATTGGAGCAAAATAAAGACGTTATTATAGAGATGGCGCCTCCTCATTTTACTAGCAGGCCTGGGGCCTGACATATATATATATATATAATTACGTTACGAAGCCCTAAAATAAAAACTCGTTTGAAGGTCAACAGTTTGTCACTGACAGTTCAAATACATTTTTTTCCAAAAGAAAGCTTACACTAAAGAATGATTACTATTTCACTAATTCAAGTATGAACATTTGCCTTTTTATTATTTATAAAAAAAACGAAGAATATGTTAAGAGGCTCAATGTAAGTAATTGAATAATTTGTAAAATAAATAACTTTCTCCTACTAATATAATCATAATTAATGCAATGCATTTCCACATTTGCATTATCTTGGTGTTAAGAGAAATTTCTCTCTGAAACGTTTTAATACGGTGTTAGTACGTCGTTAGTTAGGTAATGTGTGAGTGAATTCAAAAATAATAAGTTACATTAAATTTATTTTAAAAACAATAATCACGTATGGAACGAAAAAAGATGCAAAGCATGTTGAGGCAATGCTCACAGAATTGCGTTAACTCTGTCGTTTAATCCCTTTTTTTCCCTTGACTAACTCTTTAATTAAAATTAATCCGACTATCCTAACATTAATTACTTTGCGTACAATGAACTGGACCACATAAAAAGTCAAAGGTAAAGATCATTGAAATGTGCGAGTGCAGCAGCAAAGGAAGGCAATTTTTTTCTCCTTTTATTCTTCTTGTAATTCATGAACAAAGAATTACGCAGTACAGAAGTGAAAAGATTTGGTAAAATGGAGTGGAAGAAAATACCTAAATTAGATTACGCTTTGTAGACAAAAGGGAAAAAATAGAGATAGAACAGGTAAACGGAAAATTTAGCGGATAAATGAGGTATTTTTTTTTAATTTCGAGACTTACAACACTAATGAAGTTTACTCACACTAACCAGTGATGAATTTCCTTTTCCTTTGCCATACAGTGTGTGTCTAGTGATCTTTGTCTTTTTTCCCCTTTTTTATAGGTAGTTTTCCGCTGAGAGTCATCTTTAACTAATTCGCCGTAATTCGATGAATTAGTGTGAGTTTTTATGCATAAACCTTTAAATTAAGTCCTTTGATGGTAAAGTGTTTGATTCTTGGACTTCTGGAAATGGCTGGCAAGTAGAGAGAAATATATGGCAAAATTAATCAATTTAAAAAATAGCTTAAATTTTACTTAAGATGTACAGTAGAATTACTCTTGGTGCAGCGTTTATCAAACTGTTTCGGACGTGAAAAATCTACGAGAGGGACGTGAACATATTGAAAAGTCGAAAACAAAAGAGTATTTCTAAAAATATTAATTTATTGAAAGTAAATAAACAAAATACATTCTGACATAAAAAATAAAACACAAATTTGCAGCGGTATAATACATTTATAAATATATTTGTATTGCACAATTTATTTTATAATTAATTTAACCCGCGATCACTCGTGCGGGATGTTCTGTACTCCCCAGCGACCAGAAAATCCTCCCATGATTCTAAAAAGAATGCGCAAAACTACAATTTTTTCTGTAGCTGCAGATTTTAGGTCATTGAACCTTCAGAACTGATGCAATCCCTCTGTCTCCAACGATTGGAATGTAATGACCTTCAAAAGTTTATCTGGGGGGGGCTGAGAACTCCCGCGAAAAGTTGAGCATATGTATACAGTCTGTTCTGAATGTTTGGAAAATGATTAAAATATTATTTTTCTACTTTGTACAATCATTATTTCATTAATTATATAGATTTTAATTCCTGGTATATACGTTTTACTGGTTTATGAAAAAATAGAAAATTATATGTGTTTTAAAATGAAAATTTTGTATGTTTAGTTTAAATTAATGTTAGTCACATTTGTATGCAATAAATTTAATAATTTTATTTGTATAATACAAAAAACATCTTGTACTTTATAAATATATGTATCATAATGACTTAATTTTATTTTCATAATTAAATACACGTGTTAAAAGTTAGGGGTGTTGTCTACACCCTGCGAGTAACGACGGTACAAAAACAGGCGCGAGTGACCACGGGATAACAGTACTAAGTTAGAAACAAGTTTAATAACTATCAGTGACCCCATGGGCCTGTCATATGTACAATTATATACAAAAAATAACACTTGCCTTAATAATATGTATGGTTTAAATTTAACCTCTGAACTGCCGATTAATAGTTACCGTTTTTCATGGAGACGCGAGTATGGGATGCATTGTGGGGGAAAGGAACAAATAAGCAAATTCTTGGAAATTAATATATCGTTTGCAAACACTGACAATGTCCTTTTAACGCATTCCAAAGCCTTCAGAATAATTTTATGGATGACAGTGCAGAGAAAAGATGTACTTTAGAAAGAAGCATATATACGCTGGGCGTAATTAACACTTTGAGTGAGCGAGATATTTATATGCACCGGTAAAATTTAAGAGCAGTGGTTGCCAAAGTGGTGGGCCGCAAGAAAATTTCGCTGGTTCCCAAAATGTGTATAGAGTATACTTATTCATCACATTATAAGGTCAATATGTACTTATCAAGATCTCAGTATTGGCTTTCCATACAAAGTGAATACGCTTTTCTTAGTGAACAGGCGATAGAAATTCTGATTCAATTCTCCATAACTTATTTATGTGAAAAGAAAATTTTCATTTGTCACAGGCATCAAAACAAGGTATCGATCTCAGTTTGAAATAAATGCAGTTCTCCATCATGCAGTAACAACATTGGTTCCAAATATCCGTAATCTTATTTCAAGTAAACAGGAACACCCGTCACACTAGGAACGAATAATGCTAAAAAAGTTTGATATACCTAAACCATTTTTAATGGTTTTGTTTTAATAGTTTTTTAAAAATTTTATTATGGTTAATTAATAAAGCTTACATAATTTGGTTATAATTAATAGTTTCATTTTATTAACTAGGTACATTTTATGTTTTCGTGGATCACATTTTTTTTTATAAATATATTAAACATTTAAAAAACCTTATTAGTGGTCCTCGAGAATTAAATTATGAATTTACTGGTCCGTAAAGTCAGACAGTTTGGCCACCGATGCTTAAGAGGTTAAAATCGTACGATAGCTTTAGGGTAAAATTGGAGTATTATTTGAATCAATGCATTGTTATTGTAAGGAGAGGAGGCTGATGAAATGCTTGAATATAGGGTTGCCAATATTGAGATATAGAGTAGCTTAATGTTTCATTATTTTCCTTAATTTTAAAAAAAAATACAGGATATGTTACATACAAAACGAGTCAGAAAGCTAAGTACCAT
The DNA here is from genome assembly GCA_019973935.1 of Trichonephila clavipes. Classification (NCBI taxonomy): domain Eukaryota; kingdom Metazoa; phylum Arthropoda; class Arachnida; order Araneae; family Nephilidae; genus Trichonephila; species Trichonephila clavipes. The sequence goes on from BMAU01006803.1 coordinate 20,965, forward strand.
TTTGAAAAAAACTCGCATGAAAAAAAATCTTTCTTCAAAATAAAATTTATTTTTATATCAAAGGGAATCTCGGGAAATATATTTTTGCATAGTTACCCGAATTATTCCGGCATTTTTCGTATCGAGAAACCGAATCGTCTGTATCATCTTTAAAGGAAGATGCCACCTGTGAACAGTTTTTTGTAGTTCGTGGGAACTTTATACAAAGCAATCTTATTGAAAACCGTCCGCTTTTTCACGAATTTTCTCACTCACTTTTTCAGGCAAATAAAGATTAACAACAAAAAGCCTTCCCTCCCACTTCAAGCTTCGTCATAAGCAATGGTGCGCACGTCATTGAACTGTCGATCCCACTTTCTCATCATTCCGTCACTCATAAAACTTTCATCATAAATCTCTACAAGTTTTCGATGAATTTCAACTGGCTTAAAGTTCCTTTCATTCAATGAACGGATTACAGAACGCGCTTAATAGTCGGAGAGATCGGCAACCACCTTAAATGTTTTGAAAGCTCACTAACACGCGTAAAAAAACGCAATTTGGCTGTAATAGCATTACTGGACTGACAATCAACCAGAGTCATGCATGTGCAAGTGTTTAACCACAATGCTACCTCTGTAGTTTTTGTAGAACACAGGGGTGGGCAGACTTTTCAAAGGTACGGGCTACTTCTAATTGTGTTGTCCACTCAATGTCAGTGGCGAACCCAAGGGGGGGGGGAGGTCCGAGGATTCGTAACCTTTCCATAGCCCTTGATTTTTTTCCGATTGATTATAATCTCATGTGCATAGTACTTAAAACTTAATTAAGAATTTGTTATCAATAGTTTTTCTTTTATTAACTAATGCTGATTATTTATTCAGTATTTCTTTTCAAATAATTTGCAAATTCATATATATATATATATATATATATATAATTAAAAATAGTAAATATATTATAGGTTTTTTTAAAAATAAAATTTTATTCAGTTCATAGTTGCTATCAGTTCCATTGATATCAATTATATTATTAAAGTAATTTTAGAAAATCACAGTAATTATTATCTTAACATTAATTTTAACTAATTAAAAACTTTCACAGATTTAGTCTTAAAAGAAAATTACATTAATTTTTTTTAATGGTTCGTGATATAAAAAAAAACTAATGGTCTTACTCAAGGAGGCCCTGCTAGCATTAGTTTGGCCGACTTATATTTACACTTTTATCAACAAAATAATATCATTAATAATGAATTATTATATTTTAAGATATATTGATGATCTAATTATTTTTGTTAAAAATAATAAGTTGAATCCAAATATTAATTTTTATCCGGATCACTTAAGCATAGATAAAATTAATCATAATCCAATTAAAGCTAGTACTTAGATGCATCATTGTATAGTAAGGATTAAGAATTACATAGTAATATTAGTGATAAAAGAGATGACTTTAATTTTAACATACCTAAAGTGCCTTACTGGAATTCAAATGTATATATATAGAAACAATAGTTTAACTATATTTATCGTAATAATGTATAAATTAGCAATAAATCTAATATATATTTAAATTTTAATAACATTATTAAACAATGAATTAAACAAAGATATCCTGCTAACTTTCTTTACAATTATATTTCTATTAGTTCCCTATGAAAATACAATATGTATTAATTAGTATTGAGATTGTGTTTTGATATTAATATTTTAATTAATTATAAAATTTTTAAATAGTGGTGCACGTGTTTAATAAATTAATAATATTATGTTTTAAATATTCTTGTAAAAATTTATTTTTAACAAATTTTAATATCATTATATATATATTTATAGTTTTTTAAACTTACTTTATGCGGTACTGCTCTTACTCCGTTGTATTTGGCGGGAAACATAACTATTTGCTATACTCACGGAGTAAGTCTTACAATCTAATTTATTGCATTGACTTTAAATCTATACTGTGAATACAAGTAGGCTATAATTGTGTATCGTTATATTTTAATAGTATAGTGATTTTATTTGTAATATTTAAATTTCTCCTAATATTATTCTTTCTTTTCCCTTTGACTCGGTGGCTTAAGCAAATTACTGATGAAGGTTGGCTAGCCCTAAAACTTGTTTAAAACTGCAATCTTGGTTCCTAAGGCCAGAAGTTTGTTATTGTACTACTGTGCCTAATATTTCCTATCTTGACTAGTTATAATTAGATTTTATAGTTATTTATATATTTATGGATTATATATAGTTATTTGTATATATTTATATATATATATATATATATATATATATATATATATATATATATATATATATATATATAAATACACTACTGGACAATTGCTAAGGACGGATCACAAATTGCTATGTAGCATAACATTAAGCGAGACATGAGGCCTAGTAGGATAAAATATAGTTGCCACACTGTTCAGACATTAGAATAAAGAATATTTATTGTTCTGGAAAATACAAAAGCTGTGAAACATCTGAAAGAAAAAAAAAAATATTCATTTGATCTGCGTACGGAGAAATGTAACAATGCATCTAAAAGTCAGCAGGCACCTTAAAGAAAGGTATCAGTACGGGGTATGTCCAGCGTGTAGTGAGATGCAACATTCCATACGTCGTACCAACATTATCCGGCAGCTGTTGAGGCAAATTATCCCATTCCTCTGTGAGTGCACGGATGAGGGTGTTCTTGTTTGTCGGAGGATAGTTTCGACCAGCAACTTGTCTCCCCAAAGCATCCCACACATTTTCAATGGGGTTTAGATCTGGAGAACGCGCTGGCCATACAAGACGTTGAATACCCTCGCTGGCTAGACAATCCTGAACAGCGAGTGTTCGATAACATGTTGCGTTGTCGTACATAAAAACAAATTTATCACCGACAGCACCACGGAAAAGACGAACGTGAGGAAGTAGAACTTCATCAACGTATCGTTGGCCCGTCATAGTCCCATTCGCCACCACATGTAGGCGCGTGCGGCCATTGATCATGATGCCGGCCCACACCATGAGACTGCATGTCGGATATCGGTCCTTTACCTGGATATTTTCTGGACGATAAGCAGTACCACTCGCGCGTCAGATCAGTTGGCGTCTACAATCCGATGACAGACTGAACCTACTCTCATCTGAGAATAGTACGCATGCCCAGTCCTGTTCAGTCCAATTGTGATGCTCACGACACCATTGCAAACGGGCAGTACGGTGCTGTCTGGTCAATGGGACACACACAGGTCTGCGTGCGTATAGTCCTCCTCCCCTCAAACGTCTGGCAACAGTTTTTCGGAATATCTGCTTTCCTGAGGCAGCAAAGAAACTGATTTGCCACCTGCTTAGCTGTGGTGCGCCTGTTCCTTTTTTGCTGATAGGACGATATATCTGTCTTCTGCAGGCGTCGTACTTCTAACACGACCTCCCCCGTGCCGTCTACTACACATTCCAGTAGTTTTAAATGACTTCCACAGCCGTGAAACAACGATGTGAGCGATGTCGAACTCCCTGGCAACATCTGTTATTTTTTACCCTTCTTCGATCTTTCCAATAATTCGGCTACGCATAAAATCATCTATGTGATGTCGGAAAGACATGCCAAAAATTTTAAGTTCGTCTATTAAATCTTTCCTGTAAAACTTTGACTTGAAACAACAACTGTCCACACGCGTCAAAACCTTTAAAGCTCTTATGAACGCTATCACGTGATGAACAGACGTGGAAAAAAAATTGCATACTCATACTTCTTCTTACTAATATCCCGCAATTATTCTAATTTTCCACATTTTGCTTCCTTTCATTTTGTGGTTGCTATGGATGATAGTGTTATCCGTCTATAGCAATTGTCCAGCAGTGTATATATATGTATGTATGTGTGTTTGTTTGGCTGCGTATTGGAGTATGTTACAAGAATTTTAGACATTAGACTCTTACATCTGCCCCCTTAGAAAAATATTTGTGTAAGACACTGCCCAGTATTATAAGTTTGGTGAGGTAAGAAAAAGGTCTATACAAAGTTTATTATAACCAAATAGTAAATACGGAATATGTATACTTACCTATACAAAGCTAAAATAAAAAAAGCTATCACTTAAAAACTGCGTTTGAAGTAAAGCGCAAGATACAAACATAATAATAATAGCCGTAAAAATTATAATATCAAATGATGCATTTAATATCATACAATTCAAAGTACATTAAAAAATAAAACATTTTTATCTTAAGTTAGTTTTCGCTGTTATAAGTCAGTAGAAGACGCTTAGTCTGCATATTATCAGCCAATCTTGAATATTTCAGTATACAATTACAATACTGACGGCTAATTTTCAGGTGATCTCCCAAAAATGATTTGTTTGTCTACCGGTCGATCACGATCGACGTAATTTCTATCCCGGCCGTAGAACAAAATGGTGTTTAATTTCAGGACACCCATACATTGCTGTTGAATATAACCATTTTTTTATTTTAATAACTAAACATCAAATCAAAGCTCGTGTGATCGCCTCTTGTTGTTATTGTTGCTGTCGTGTCCTTCCCGAAGGGGAGGAATGAATGTTGCCAGAGCCTGGGATAAATTGGACTCCTTTACGATAGATGGTGACACCACCTATCTCCACCTCCCCAATTTAGGCATGGAACTGGAGGGGAGGGAAATATTATCCAGCCCCCTGCACTCGTGGTTTCTGCTGCAACCACCAAAATGTCTTTTGGACCCTCTGATTTAACGAGCACGTACTCTGTATATACTCGGAGGGTATTTGGTGGCATCGAGGATCGAACGCAGGCCTTCTCGTCTGGCGTCCGTTGCTCTGACCACAAGTCTACCCACGTCCATTGTTTATTAACTTCGCAATGTACGACGTCACGAGGGATAAGGGCAATGCATCTCGAAGTTTTGAACTATGATCACATGACGAGGACGATAAATGAACTTATATCCCTCTCTACAAACTGCCACCTTACGCAAACGGGGGGACGTTTGAGGCGTGACATACTTAACGTGTATCAGTCCCTCTACATGACAGGTCTACAGTGAGACGAACTGATGACACGTCATAACCATAAGATTGATTTAATGAACAGCTTGATGCAGCAATATATTGCTCATTGTTAAAAGCTATTCCTAATGCTCTTTTCAGAGAAACCATAATTACTTATATCATATAAGCTCGAATAAAACTTTCAAAGTTCCATCTCACTATAGTCAAATGAATTTTTATTAATTAATTAATTTATTGTAAATTTTATTTATTAATATTTTGCACTATTTGCACACAAAATATGGAAACTATTCATTTTTGATTAGACAGAAAAATTAAAATGGCTATTATAGAACATTACTAAATATGTTTTTCTTTTTTTTTGGTGTTTTAAATTAAAAAAATAATGAAAAAAAATCTGGAAACGTATTTTAATTTGGCAATGATTTATTAATTACCAAACGTCATTTTAATTTCGCTTTTCTTAAGACAGAGTGTCTCAAACTGTAGGGCGCCCCTCTAGGGGGGGGCGTGATAAATCTACGAGGGGGCGTGAACATATTGAAAAGTGATAAAACAAAAGATTATTTGGAGAAAGAATTATTAATTTACAGAAAGTAAGCAAACACAAAATCAATTCTTCCATAAGTATAAAATACATATTTACACTGATATAAGGAACTTATAAATGTATAACTACTGCACCAATGTATCTTTAGTTAATTTAAGTATACTAAACTAATTATAACATTAATAATTACCAATGACCAGATTGGCAGGCCATGTATAAAATTATATACAAAAATAAATACATCTTGATAATCTGTACGGTTTTTAACTAATCCCTTAACTGCTGAACGCTCCCCAACACCCCCATTTTCCACGTAGGGGCGAGTATGTGATGTATTGAGGGGGGAGAAGAAAGAGAAAGGGAATAAATAAGTAAATGCACTGAAATAAGTAAATCTCTCTCAAATACGATAAAGGTCATCTTATTGCTCTCCAAATTCTTCGGAATAATTTTATGGATAGCAGTGCACAGAAAAGGTCGTATTTCGGAAAGACGTATATATACGTCCGAGACATTTCGGAAAGACGTATATATACGTCTGAGACATTTCGGAAAAACGTATCTATACGTCCGAGACATTTAACGCTTTGGCTGAGTGAGATCTTTATATACGCTGATGGTACTTAAGATATTAAAGTCGTATTGCAGCTTTAGTTTCAAAGTATATTATTGAATAAAATACATCTTTATTGTATGGAGGGGGAGGTGCGATAAAAATTAGAATTGAATTTTGCTGCGCAAATATTGAAACTTTCAGAAGCAGTGCTTTAAGAAGATAAATGAAATTAACGCCAAACAAATAAAAAAACGATAAATTCTGAAATAGAATTTCGTTTCTATCTAAGTGAGTTAACCCGCGATCACTCCTGCGGGGTGTTCTGTACTCCCCAGCAACAAGAAAATCCTCCCAGGATTCTAAAAAAAAATGCGCAGAACCGCGATTTCTACTGTAGCTGCCCATTTTAGGTCATTTAACGATCAACCCTGATGCAATCCCTCTTTCTCGAACAATTGGAATGTAATGACTTTCAAAAGTTTATCGGGGGGCTGAGAACTCCCGCGAGAAGCTGAGCTTATGTATTCGGTCTGTTCTGAATGCTTGGAAAATGACTAAAATATTATTTTTCTACTTTCTACTATCATTATCTCATTAATTATAAAGTATATTTACTACTGGTATATACGTTTTACTGGTTTACAAAAAAATATAAAATTGTGTGTTTTAAAATGAAAATTTTGTATGCTTAGTTTAAATTAATGTTAGTCTCATTTGTATGCAGAAAATTTAATAATTTTATTTGTATAATACAAAAAACATCTTGTAATTTATAAATATGTGTCATAATGACTTAATTTTATTTTAATAATTAAATACACTCGTTAAAAGTTTGGGGTGTTCTCTACACCCCGCGAGTAACGACGGTAACAAAAACAGGCGCGAGTGACCAAGGGTTAACTAAATTACAAGGACTTTATTTCCGAAAATATTTAGTCTAAAAAAATAATATGGTTATGATTAACGTTATAGTGATCTAAATGAGAAACATAAAATTGAACATCTAAATACGATTTTATTTTGTTTTAAGAAAAATCTTTTAAGAAAACTTCCTTACATTAAAGCAGAATAATTATGTTTCATATATTCCAAAATGTATTATTTATGCAAAAATGCTACGTTAATAATGAAATATAATATAATGTGATATTTTTTATATATATATGTAAATATTTTCAGTTCCCTTAACCATTTTTTTTCATTGATTCTTGTGTTTGGACCTCATCGTAATATTACATTTCAAACACCAAAACTTCTGTAGGTTAGGCATGAGAATCTTCAAGTACTGCTCCATAGAGATTCGTTTTAAAGAAGAAAAAAAAGAAGTAACAAAATAATTTGTTTATTTATTTGAAATATCGCAGAAAATGAGACAGGAGAATAGGTGTCGAATGCATTGAATCAGCAGAAAAAAATTGTGAGCCTATCTTGAAGTGCTTCAATTTGTTAAATATGCAGCTGAGAAATCGTACTTGTAGCTAATGAAAATGAAAAACGGATACTTTGTAAAAAGCCAAAACGGAAAAAAACAGTGTGCTGTATTATAAACTGTTAGAGCCCGGGGTAAGAGTAACAGCTGATTAAAAGCAGCAGCAATCATTGCGATTAAATAAGGAAATAGGTCGAAAATATTCAAGTGGCAAAGGTTTAAAGCCCAAGAAATTACTCTATGACAACACAAGATATCATGTTTCAAAACTCTTCAAAGTCACATTAGTGTCGCTTTGTGGAGAAGTTCTGGAATTGTGTCCGGTCTTAAAACGATTAAAACCTATATTTTGGTAGATTCATTCGTGGTTCCTCGTTAAAAGGAATTGACATTAAGTTTTTGACAGATATATTCATAATTCCTAGAAGAAGGATATAATAGCTTATATATGCCTTAATAAATGGTTGAAACTTTTCCTTAAAATATTTACTTAATTTCTAAAACTAACATATTTCCCTTCACATGAGCACGTGATTATATTTTATGTTATATTTTCCTCTGTTCCTCCTTGTATTTATATTCAGAAAAGTGAAAATTATGTCTCTTCTTCGCGTCTCCTCTTTTTTAACGTATTAAGGAAATCCAAAGTATTCTAATGTGTAGATGTTCTGAATTTGTAATTAATTATTAAAAAAAAAGACACGTACCTCAAATTCATTTAAACATCCATTTATAGTTGCTTGAGGCAAGATACGTCAATGTTACTGCCAGATTAAGTTATCTATAAGAAAATTCAAAGTAAAGGAATATTATAACACATTACTTATTTCTCAAAGTAAACTAAAAATATTGATAAATTAAATCGAACTAAAATCAAAAAATTATATTAATAATGGAAAAATATTTTTATAATACTCATATTATGCATATTATATATATAAGGTGATTTCCTAAGGATTTATTTATACAAGGTGTTTTAAAAACAATGATTTAATTATTAATTGTATGAATAAATTATACATTAAACTTAACCAGAAAATCTCCGCTCATTATAAGAACAACCAAACCACATCCATTACCAATATATTCAAAGTATAACTCCATATATTCATTACCAATATTTATAATATATACAAATATAAATTCATTAACCATGCATCTCCTTGTCAAATTTATAATATAAACAGACATATTACATTCTCTCTATGATATATATGTACACACATTTCAAATAAAATAACAATCCGCTTGAAATCAGTATACTGCCTCAATGTTATGCTTCAATGAAAACCATTCATTATGTATGGAATATAGCTTATCAACCAACCTAATACTAATCATCAATTTTGATTACGGTTTGTTTATTCTTTCATTTAGTGGGTCCATGGTTCTCTCCATATGAAAGTAAAGCGTGAACATATGGAAAGAACCAGCAACCCACTACCTTCAGTCTAATGTCCGAGAATCGACCATTACGACAGCTTAGACTTGATAGTTTGGACAGGCATCACGTTGGATGGCCTCGCATCTTTGAAAGACGCACTGTGACTTCTGTGAGTACAAGAAAGAAGTATTGGAGCTTTAAGTTTGCTTTTTCACGGGAGCATTTGGCCTGACTTTATTTAATGATTGGTGATATAAAGCACCATATAGCTCATCTGGTCGACGAATTTCTAGGAAAATGAAGATATTTACTTAATGGGTGGGGCAGTTCGATCTCCATACTTCATACGTATAAAGCGGCGATACTCAACTTACGGACCGCAGGCCACATGCTACCACCCGAGCATTTTTAAGTGGCCTGGTCATGGCTCATTGTTCTTAGAAATTTATTTATTTAAGAACATTGTATTTAAATTTTGGTGGGAAATTCTTTGTTGAAAAATCAAATATATTAATTTTGGTTTTTGATGTCGGTTTCGTACGGGTACGAATTGGTATCATTTTTCTATTTTAAAATGTTACGGTTAGAGATAACAGACAACAGTAGAGTAGCGACAATTTTATGGGTGGAACTATTTATCATATCTTGCAAACGAAAACATTCGAGAAAAATAAATCGTTTCAAGACGATTGGGAAGTTGACTATTTTGTAGGGAAAAACAAACACGGAACAGTAATTGTTTGATTTGTCATGAAAATGTTGTATTTAAAAAATACCAATAAACAGGAATCATTAAATGACACTTTTCATCGAAGATCTCTTTCAAGAGGTAAAAAATAGGCTTTGTTGAATAATCTTTACAACTGCAACGAAGTGTTTTGTCAGTGGTGAAATCACAGCTGTAAGAAAGAAATCCTATGAAGTTTGTTATAGTATTGGTAATCATACGAAAATGTTTCCTGATGAAGAAATTGTGCAGGAGTGTTTCTTAAATGCTTCTAATTTAGTGTTAATGACAAATTAAAAACATGTATAAAATAATAATTAAAAAAGCAAAACAGGAATTATAATGTTTTAATCAATTTTCCAAATTTTAAATTTCCATTGTTATCTTGGTCTTGAAACATTTCTTCCCCCTCCTCCCCATTTATCCTCATGTTACTGCCCGCGTAAAATAGTTGACATATGTATGCGGTCCAGCAGAAAAAAAGTTTCAGTACCCCCTGGTATAAATGATGCCAGGGACGCTTTAGGAGGGCATTAGCAACTCGCAAACACCGATCCAAGAACCTCCCAATGCGTGAAAACAGAGTTACTGAACGACGGGTATTAATCACCATAGGAATTCATTAAGTCCCTTCTTTCCGGTATAAAATCATCATGTGATGCATGTTTATCTGAAAAAGGGGGAGCCACATACCTCTTATTAACTAAAGTTTGTTATATTCTGAAAATTCTGTTTCATACCTTTCGACTTCTACGAGTGTTACTCATGATTACGCTTGTGTATTTTAACTATTTAATGATTATTTTTTTGCATTACAGCAGCCCTACATAGATACCAAATTTCATTAAAAACTGCTCAGAAGAATTCCAGAGATGATCAACAAAATCTAAAAATTCTCTTAATTTTGAACACCAGTGCATTTCTTTATTACTAAGCCTTTTAAATAAAACTTTCTACAAAATATTTACGATAAAACGAAAGTTAAAATTTGAAACCGAATAACCGAAAAAGTTAATTAACTAATTACAACCAATATGTAATTCGAATATTTCAATATTTAACAAATTACACCACAATTAATATTTTGACTTATATAGTGTTAATCTTATCTACAAACATCGCTTTTATTTCCTTCTGAATACTTGTTATATTACAGATTAATCCACAACATAACACTCCTACCATACCATTATGCCGCATAGTTACATAACTGTTAAAGCCCACTCGCTTTATTTCGGTTCGTATCTCACAAAAGAACTGCAAATTGTCATCGTATCATCCGGCATATTTGAAAATGAGTTCATAACCATTCCGAGTTATATGGGTTATTTATTTCTGGTATAATAGGATCTTGTTTAACGTCCAGAACATTGTTTCCGGTATTCTGGCTGCAAAGCTCCGGTAATAGGTACCTCAGGTGCGTGGCGCTCTTCTAAATGGTGGAATCATTTAGCAGCATCGAAGTTACGAATTTGTCTTCATTATCAAAGTTTATTCGGGATAAGAGAGGAGTTAGAACCTGAATTATGAGTGTTGTTCAGGTTGTTTGTTTTGTATTTTAGTCACGTGTTTCCGCTGATAAAGGAAAGGGAAGTTTTGTATGAAAATAAATGGTATGAAGGAATATGGTACAGGTTTGCTGGAAATTAAAGTGGAAGGGGATGTCGTGTTACATTGTTTACTTTATGTGTGCTTTAACTCTCAATAAGGAATTAAAAAATATTAATGTGACTAAGAATTCAGACAGAGAATTAAAAAAAATATGGCCAAAAATTTTGTACTTTAAAAAGAATTGACTAAGGGGCTGGCAAAGGAATAAATATACATAAAAACTAGCCATAACTCACCAGTTTCAATGGATATTTTCCGATATTGTATTATATATGCCACATATTTAAATTCATCTAAGTCATTGTTCGGAAAATAATTGTACAACTCTTTACCAATTAATGGCTTCACGAGTCAAGTTAAATAAACAAGCAATAATATGATAAAATTATAGAACATTATATTTTGAAAAATAATGAATTTTTAAGATGATTTTCATAATTTTATATTTTTATATATTTTATGTAAAAACAACTGCATTTATGTTTATATTTGTAAATTTGGAAGCAGTTTATTTGTAACCTTCTTCATTTTATCGGATTGGCAACTGTCTTTTTCTGACATCAGACTAGTTGCAACGTTTTCACTTTGGAAGCAAATATGCCTGACAAATAAAAGTGTTCTTTGAATTTTTTATACTTAAACGATTAAGAATCAAACGTTCATAACATCATCATTAAGCTTTAAATGTACTTAAAAAATAATCCTATAACCTTCTCCTTTGATTAAAAGAAGGCAGAACATATGCATTTTTAAAACTGTTGTACATTTACTTATTATGCATAGCAGCAGCAGCCCCTTTACAGAGGCAATTTGCTGAGTCCTCGATACTCGTTCTGAGCGGATAAGTACTAATCAAAATTTCAATTGGGTAAGTCTAATAGTTAAAAAACAGAAATTTTTAAGTACAGCACACTTTGACCCGCCACCCCTTTCTCTAAAACCAGTTTTTAGCGTATAACTTAACAAAAAGTGCTATTCTTAAAAAATTTCAAGTTTGAAAGTCTGATAATTCAAAAACGATTTTTTTTTTATTTAACACACCCATAAATTTGAAATCAGCTAATCTAAAAATTAAAAAAATGGAAATTTCTTTATTTGCTCACCTTTTCCCGCTTCCCCTCTGGAAGTTGATTTTAATAAAACTTGTTTTAAAAGGATTTCTACTCAACGAATTAACCATATGGTTGTTCTAATACTCCAAAACGGGATTCGGTTTTTCTCCCTCTTAATTCCCTTGGCCGTCGATTTCAGTGAAACTTGTTTTTAATAGATCTCTATTCAACAAAAGCAACATGCAAGCCAAATATCAAGTGTGTAGACGTAATAGTTCGAGAACGAGATTTTTAAGGCCCCCACAAACTTCCCCCTTTGAGAATTGATCTCTGCAAAACACCTTATTAGCGGATCTCTTCTAAAAAAGGAACATGCTTATCAGATTTCATTTATGTTCATCTAATACAGGGGTACTCAATCTTTTTTTCTGCTGGGCCGTACACATATGTCAACTGTTTCACGCGGGCCACATACACAGGTTAGTCATTTCACGTGGACCGCAACATGGGGGAGGGAGAATGCTTTATGAGCAAGATAAAATTGGAAATTTTAACTGTGGTAAATTGATCAAAATTATAACTCCTGTGTTTTGCTTTTTAAAATTATTATTTTCTATTTTGGTCAGTAATACTGAATTTAAAGCAGTTAAGAAACACTCCTTCATAATTTCTGCATCATTAAACAGTTTCATATGATTATCAAATATATAATAAGCTTCATAGAATATGTCTTTGTTACCGCTGTAATATTACCACTGGTAAAACACTTCGTTGCTGTTACGAATTTTATTCTAGAGAAAGCCTTTTATCCCCTCTTGAAAGATATCTTCGAGGAATAGTGTCATTGAATGATCTCTGTTTATTCTTTTTTTTAAAAATACAGCACTTTCGTGACAAATTAAGCTATAACTGATCCATATTTGTTTCTCACTACAAAATAGTCAACCTCCCAATCGTCTTGAAACGATGTACATTCTTCAAATATTTTCCCTTGCCACATAATTAGAAATTAGTTCCACACATAAAATTGTCGTTACTCCACTGCTGTCTGTTATCACTTACCGTAACCGTTCCAAATAGAAAAATAATATCAATTCGTACCCATATGACACACTGACAGCAAAAACAAAAGTGATACATTTGGCAAAAGAATTTCCCACCAAATTTCCAATACAATGTTCTTAAGTAAGAAAATTTCTTAGAGCAATGAGTCATTACAGGGCCACTTAAGACTCGGTGGTCCGCAGGTTGATTATCATTGATCTAATAGCTAGGGCAGCACTTCTCAATCTTTGAGGCACGCTCCCATGGGGGCATGATAACCGTAGAAGGGGGCACGATCATATTCAAAAGTCGGAAAAAAATATTATTTCAAAAAAATAATAATTTTTTGAAAGTCAAACTAGCAAAATATTTCTGTCATAATAAAAAAATACATTTACGCTGATATAATATACTTATAAATGTATCAATACTTTACTATGTACTTTGTAATCATCTTAGCAATACTAAGATAAGAACAAGTTTAATAATTACCAGTCACCGCACCGGTTGGTTATATATAAAATTATATGCAAAAATTAACACTTATCCAGATCACGTACGGCTTATAATTAATCCCTTCACTGCTCATTAAAAGTTATGTGATTCACTTCCCAATGCCACTACTGCACGCATGTGTATTTGGGGGCAGGGAGAAAGAGAAAATATATATAAGAAAATCCTCTGAAATAGGTAAATCCTTCTCAAACAATGTTAAAGTCATTTTACTACATTCCAAAGTCTTCGGAATAATTTTATGGATCGTAGCGAGCATATTTCGGATAGACGTATATATACGTCAAGGGCAATGTGCATGCTGGCTGAGTGAGACGTATATATACGTCCGGGGCAATGTGTATGCTGGCTGAGCGAGACGTATATATACGTCCGGGGCAATGTGCACGCTGGCTGAGCGAGACGTATATATACGACGGTGGCGAAGAGGTTAAAGTCGTATTGTAGCTTTAGATTCAAAGTATCGTATTATCGAATTCAATACATCGTTACTGTATGGAGGGGGCCACGATGAAAATTGTAATTCAATAATGGGTCGCAAGCATTAAAAGTTTGAGAAGCAATGAGCTAGGTGGATCTCGTAATTAATGAGGGAAGGATTCGCTTTTGCCCAATGATACCAATGCTCTGGCTAAGTAAAATTAAAAGAAAACTCAATACCCTGATCCCAAGAAATGGATTACATCATTGGTAATCAAGCAATAACAAAAACATTTGTCATACTAAGAACAGGGAAACAAAGGGGGAAGACAATTAACCTTGATGGAGCGAAAACATATCAAAACTGCGACTACTGTCATTATTCCGAGCTTACAATCTCCCAAATTTTTAGCTGCTCTGCTATCCTTGCCTCTCTACATGACATTGGTGTTATGGTTTCCGGAATTCCCGTCATTTTTTCTTCCCGGGAACGTAATTGCTATTCCTAAAATTCCACAAAATTCATCAATTTTTAGATATATTTTAAAACATGTTATTTTTAATTGATATAATTAATAATTATATAAAATAAGAACATATTTGATTTCCAAAATTTATACTCATTCACATATTCACTAAAAAATTCAAAAAAATATAAAATATTTTAAATATTTCTTTTTAAAGAGTGATTTGAGAAAAACAAGCGAATCTATGATTTTATCACGAAGCCTAGTTCTTCGTTTATTTTGAATAACCCAGTTGCAGAAAATATATGTACATATATGTATATATATATATATACATATATATATATATACATATATATATATATACATATATATACATATATATACATATATATACATATATATATATATAGGCATATATATAGGCATATATATATACATATATATACATATACATATATATAGGCATATATATATACATATACATATATATATACATATACATATATGTACATATACATATATATGCATATACATATATATACATATACATATACATATATACAAGGTGATCAGAATTAAAACACCCCTACTCTAAGCTCTCTCTATACATCGAACTACTCAGTGTAGAGGCTCCAAAATTGTTGAACATACTATTCAAGTCATGGGGAAACAGATTACTCGAAAAAGAAAATAGTTCCAGAAACACCGATACATGGCGCTGTACACCAGATAATCTGAAATAAGGAAAGAATTATCACAAAAAAACAAAAACAAAACACATGCAATATGTAATTTTCCTTTTTGATTTCTTTTGCTGATATGAAAAAAAAGTAGATTAAAAAAGTGAAGAAACTTTTAAACTGTCATTGTAATTGAAATTTCGCCCTGTAAGCACAAAAATTTGCATAAACCCTTGGTTTGCAGCTATATTCTTGGCATAAAAAGGGATGAAACTGGGAAAATGTCATTCTTATCATTGATGGCTTTCACGCTGCCAGAACGCGATTTGCTTGTGAAGCTGTTTTATGAAAGCAAAGGAAATGCTGCAGCTACATTTCGGGAGTTTCGTCGACTTAAAAAATTTACGCAAAAGACCATTACTTCCACTAGTTCTAAAGAGAATGATCGCTCGATTCGAGAAAACTGGACATCTTGATGTTCAGCCGGGTCGAGGACGCAAATCGACCCGTTCAGATGCCGTTGAAGATGTTGCTACCGCTATTGTTGATCAATGAAGGGATAACGTCATAGGCTGTAGTAGTGCCCGTGCAGTATCACGAAACTTGGGTGTTCCCTACAGCACAGTGTGGAATGTACTGAGAAAAGTGGTGCATTTTTTCCCGTACAAAATTCGTCACAATCAGCAGTTGATGGCCAACGACAGGGAGAAGCGACTGACCTTTGCATTGACATTCCTGGCTAGAGTTGAAGTGGATGCATCATGGCCGTGGAAAATTCTATGGAGTGACGAAGCGCATTTACATCTAAGTGGAACAGTCAATATCCATAACTGTTGCATTTGGGACACGGAAAACCCTCGCACCTTCTAAGACATTCCACTTCACTCACCTAAAGTTACATTCTGGTGTGGATTCACAGCCACATTCATTCTTGGACCTTTCTTTTTCGAAGAGACTACTCACAATGGCCCTGTGACCTGCACCGTGACGGCCAGGAGGTACAAAAACATGCTTGAAAATTTTGTTGCACCCCAAATGCTACAACACCAATGTCTTGATTCAATTATCTTCATGCAAGATGGAGCGCATCCACATATTGGACTCTGTGTGCAGCAATTTCTTCGGCAACATTTTACTAATGATAGAGTGATTAGTCAGGTGTTTCCGACAGCATGGCACCTCGTTCTCCAGATCTTAATCTCTGTGACTTTTGGCTGTGGGGATATTTAAAAAATCTTGCTTATCGAGGACGTCTGGTAACCTTGGAAGATTTGAAAGACAGTATCGCTCTGCATGTGAGAAGCATCTCTGTCGACCAATTACGATCAGCAGTTGAACAAACTCTCCACAGACTGCAGATTTTACATCTTGAAGAAGGGAACCGTATTGAGCAACATTCCCTGCATCGATAAGATATGAATTTTTGGTGCGATCGAATAAAATGTGTTACAAATGTGTATTTTGTGTCTTTTTTGTATATTCTCTGTTACACAGCGCCATCTATCGGTGTTTCTCGAACTAATTTTTTTTCGCTAAATCCTTTTCCCCATGTCTTGAATAGTATGTTCAACAATTTTGGAGCCTCTACACTGAGTAGTTCGATGTATAGAGAGCTCAGAGTAGGGGTGTTTTAATTCTGATCACCTTGTATATATACATATATATATACATATATATATATATATATATATATATATATATATATATATATATATATATATATATATATATATATATATATATATATATATATATACTTAAGAATTTATTTACTGATGATGTAACGGTCACGTAATTTAAAAATATAAATTCTTGTATTTAAGGCATCCGACTACTTTCGGATCCGTGATTTTGCAAAAGCGTAGAAATGGATAATATTTATGATATTTAGTGTCACTTAAATTAGAAAATATATATAAAATTGTTTTTAAGAATAGTATTACAATAAAAAATTATTTAAGTACAATATTTAGACAAAAAAAGATCATATAATGACCCATTTTCAAAATATTCCCTTTTTGGGAAAACTGCTTCTGTTATAATAATATTTTGCATGTATATAGCTCAGACCTCTGTACAGAGGTTCAACTAGATTTTTGAAATATATAACTGAGAAGTGTATTCATCCATATTTTACTACAACAGAGGGTAAAAATTTTAGGAAAAAAACGCCGATAATTACTTCAATTGGTTGTAACTCGGAAAATAATGTGAATGTTTCAAAAATCATGGTTGACCCTCTGTTCAGAGTCTGAACTATATGCAGGCAAAATATTATTATAATGTGTGTGTGTGGAATCATTTTTCACAAAAGGAGAACATTTTGTGTGTGTGAATGAAGGTTATTCTAAATTAATTTTTTGCGAAATATTACAATTAAATATTTATTTTTCACTGTCCTTAAAACAATTTTATACATGTATTCTAATCTAAGTGACACTAAATATCATGAAAATTACTCATTTATGCGATTTTTTAAAATCACGTTTCCGAACGTAGTCGAAAACCTTAAGAGATTATATTTATGTAATTGATTTCTTGTTTATGAATCTATTATATTTCCGTCAAATAAAAACAACTAAATAGTAATGTAAGGATATCACATAAAATCTTCTGGTTGAAAGAAATGACAAAGAGGAAAAGTTGCGGTATTTTTCAATAAAATATTCTCCAGTAAGCAGAATAAGAATTCTCCCCCAAACAATTCCCCTTCTTCAAACAGCTGATTGAGTTAAATAGTTTATAATGAAAACAATTATCCTTTTTTTTAAAAAAAGCAAATTCAATTATTAACGGTTTTAAGTGTGAGTGTTTACGTTATTGACATAATTCAAGATAACAGGATGTTCTCAGAATAGTGTTGCTGGCATAGCCTACAAGATATAATTGTCTTTTAAAAATTAATACTCTTGGTTAGTGAAACTATGTTTAAAAGACAGACAGACAGGAACTGATCTTGTTAAATAGGACTCTTTTCTACTACAAGCTGCAAAAATTCTGCCTAATACTATATCTGTTACTAGTCCCTTACTCCACTTCTGGAAGACATTTTCTCTTCCAAGGCATTCAGTGTGATAAGAGGCTGGGCGGTCCCCTTTTTATTGGTAAATTCTATATCTGCCCCCTTGACCGGATGTTGTTACATTATTTTGAAAAGGGACTGCCAAGGGTTTGTCGTATCCCTGTTGGGGTCGGAAGAACCATACATTTTATAAAATGTAACTCTGCGTGATTGGAAATTTCCAATCAGAGAGAGAGAGAGACTCAGCTTTGAAGACAGTAGTGAGTCCTTCTCCAGAATTTGCAGGTGATTTGGTTCACTATTTAAAGAGACGCACGCCAATTTGACAGATTTATTTTTTCCTAAACTTTTCAGATTTTACAATGTAAAAGTGTGAAAGCACCGACCCCTTAGACACCAGATGAACCATTAGTTCTTTTTCAGCTCTCCTCCCTTCCTAAAGCTATTTTTTATTGTTTACATTTATTATTATTGTTTACATTTTTTTATTGTTTACATTAAATTTTAACTGTGGAATAATAAATTTAATTATAACGTACAATAATGATCGTCTAATCTTTGTGTAGCTAATCTAGGTAAGTTTGGTTGATTTAATATCGGCCATGAGGCGAATTAAGTAAAATGGAACTTATGTTTATTTAAGTTGAGAATTTAATCTAATGGCCTCGCATCAATACTAAGAGATCTCAAATTGCAGCCGTGCTGTCAGCTAAAATTTAAATCAGAGATCGAAATCTACAGTCCAGTCAAAACTAGCTACCTGAGTTATTTCCAGCCGTGTGTCGTTTTAGGAAATACAAAACGTATGGACATTTTATGAATTTCCAGGAACCCGGGTTTCCGGGAAAGAAAATGCCTAATTGGAGTGCCTATCGGCACGGACAAAATCCTTTATAAAGACAACATAGAAGATTTGACAAGAGTTCTCATCCGGAATTATAACACAATGTAATTCATAATGGACACGACATCATCAAATATATGAAACATATCCTAAAAACATATAGAGTCTCGTTGCAGGATGTAAAACAAATCCTTTAGTATTAAATTTTATGAGCAATATGTAATGAAATCCATAAATCTCGTATCCCACGTTGTAAGAAAACAAATTGATAATATTTGCCATAAGCCTCACAACAATAAACAAATGTTGAATCTGAAAAGCTTCAAACAAACAAAAAATATATGATATACAAAGCTCTTTAGAAATTGAGCCCGAACGGTAAAAGTCAATAAAGCACGAACTGATTATGGTGGTAAAATCTATAACGAAAATAAAATCAAGAACAAAACTAAAAGTATACAAAAACATTCAACATTCTAGGAGTAAACATACAAGAAAAAATTTAACTACGCAATTCTGAAAATCAAACGATTTTCGCCAAAAGCAAAAAGAGTAGACACCCTGATGGCTGTATCATTAAATGGGTTAGTCTGGAGTGCAAGTGGTATAGCCAACTAATCAAGTGTGAAAGCGGCTTTCCGGAAATGAAGCCGGAATGTGCAATTCTAAAATAAAAATAGTATAGCCTTATCGAGTTTCCCATCTCTTGTAATGATTCTTTAAAATCCTGCGTAATATATATGTATACATAAAATAAAAAAATCCACTAATTTTGTAACATCAATGTTTTGTGCACATTCTTTTTACAGTCTGTGTAGAATCATTTATATTATCTTACGATTTGGATTACTTATTTTTAATAAAGAGAGAGAAAGTGATCTTAATGTTCTAAAATATGCTCAAGTATATGGATTTGGTGTTATATTTAGATTTCCATCGGTATTTCATGTATTCGATTATGTAAAGGAAATAAAAAAATTAATAAAAAAAATTGTATGAAGTACGTTTTATTGGGTTTTTTTTTAAAAAAAGCAGGCCCTTAGAGCAGTGTTTCTCAAATTGTGGGGTCGCCTCCCTAAATAACTATACGAGGGGGTGCAAGAATGTTTAAATGCCGAAAACAAACTATAATTTAAAGGAATTATTAGTTTACTGAAAGTATTCAAGAAAAATACATACTGTACAATAAAAAATAGAATTTAAAATTACCCTGACACTTATAAATGTATCAGTACTTCACAGTGCATTTTATAGTTAATTTGATTATACTAGGTTAAGAAGAAGCCTATGACCTCATGGGCTTGTCATATCTAATATATATTATAAATGTGAAAGTTTGTGAGGATCTTTGTGGGTCTTTCACGCAAAAACAACTGAATGGATTTTAATAAAACTTTACAGTAATATAGCTTATACATCAGAATAACACATAGGCTATAATTTATAAAGATATTGTGAGAAGTGTCTAAAATATAACGATATTTGTCAAGTAAGTAGGAAAAAATTCTGCCATCTGCCAGTAATTCTGGCGTGCACTGCAAAAAAGCCCACGTCAGCATATATCCATCTTTTGTTTGTGAAAAACTCTTTTTGTTTTGGCTACGCAAGGGGTTCGCTTCTAAATAATTCCTGTGATCAGAATAATGCCTATTTTTTTTAGTTCAAATTAAAACTAAGTTTCGAAGGGAGAGGTTGTTATAAATCTCTCTTTATTTTAATGTTTTTTTTATGATTTTATTATGCACATTTGGTAGTAAGAATTTAAACTTTTTTTCAAAATAAATGCTTTTATCGGTTCTGGTACTTAAAGTAAATAAACTTTCTCTTTCACCATGCATCATTTGGACACATTTTCAAATTTTATTTGTGGTTAGTGTAGTTAATTATAATGCTATAACTTTAATTGAATAGGCAGATATTACGTTTTTAAGTATAAAAATAATTATAACTACTGTACTGTATTTTTTGGAATGTGTGAGTGAGTGAATATTAACATCGCACTGGCAACGTATCACGTAATTTTGAACCATGTTCAAGTGACGTGGACGACACCTGAGCTGGCACCCCTTCTCCTAACTACCACACCACACCAACTTAGAAGGTATATTCTACCAATACTTAGCAGGAATATTCTTTGAAATCCACTCTTCCAAGATATATGGCAGCACGGGTTCTATGATGAGTATTTTAGCGGTCATTTGCCAACTTAACTCTATCGTTAACATTTCGCAATGTTTTTCATTGAATCGCCATTATAATTTAAGAAACGGCGTTGCTTGCGAATATTACAATTTTAACATAAATTTAAATACAACAGAAAGTAATATTAATGTATTACACTTTCAGATATAAATTATTTACACTATTTAAAGAGTTCATCACGCAAAACTTTTAAGAATGTGTTACTTTTGCTGGGCAGATATCAGCTTAGGGAGGTATTTTGAAAAATCGACCCTCAAGAGTGTTACGAGGAATTATAAATAAAAAAAAACTCTTTTTATCAGCTATTAGATCTACATAGTTAAAATTTAGCAAATGTGTTTTTTTTTCTTTCTTTTTTTTGTTTAGCTGAGATATGTAAAAAGCTTTTCTTTTTTAATTTGCAATTCACATACAATTTAACTCATTAAAAACTTCTTCTTCCTTCAATCCGTGTTGTTTAATTTTTCAGTTCACCCGTGCGAAGAACGGGTATACCAGCTAGTATAAAATATATACACAAATTAACACTTATCTCGATAATTTTGTACAGTTTATAAATAATACCTTAACTTCCGGTTAACTGTTGCGTGATTCGCTTCCCAATGCTCCCATTCTCCACGTAGGCTCGTGTATGTTTTATTGAGGGGGGAGGGGAGTAAAGGAATAATTGAGGAACAAAATTTCCTGATATAAATATATCCTTCTCAAACATTGCGAAGGTTCTTTTATCGCATTCCAAAGAGTTCGGAATAATTTTATGAATAGCAAAGCACTGAAAAGACGGTACATTTAACGCACCGGTTGAGTGAGACGTATATATACGCCCGTGGCACTTAAAATTCGTATTATAGCTTTAGTTTTAGTATTATTTAGTCCAATGCATTATTATTTGTATGTAGGCGGGGCACAATGAAAACTATGGTGAATATTGGGTCGTAAATATTGAAAGTTTGAGAAGCACTACATTAGAGTGTTTAATTTTGGTGTAATTTACATACTTTTAAGCAAGTTCTTGAAGAAAGGACTTAGAGTGGAAAAAAGAGAAAGGTGTTTTCTCAAACTTTACTAAACCAATAAATAAAACTAGTTTTAGAATCTTGGAAAATGAAAAAAAAAATGAACTGGAATTTGTTCGAATAACGTACACTGCTCAAAACAATTAGGGGAGCAAGCAAAAAAGTGAAGAAAACCGAGTGAGATAACCACGTATTTGCATACAATGCATAGTACACGCTTATCAATGCGCAATACAGAAAAAAGGCGTAAAAAAATTTGGAATTAAGCTTTAAATCTTTGAAAATATGGAAAAAACATGAAAAGATGATTTAGGGCAACAATTTGGTTACATGTAAACGATAAAAAAAGGTACTGTTTAGGCATGATGCATGAGTTTTAATAGGGCGTGTGGTCTCCTAGAACAGCTAAGACTGCTGCACACCTGTTTTCCATGGATGCGATGAGGTTATCGATCAGACTTTGGGGAATACTGTTCCACTCCTCAAGAAGTGCAATCTCCAAGTCTCGGACGGTAGCAGGCGGCCTTGGTCGCGCAGCAATGCGTCGTCCAAGTATGTCCCAAACTTGATTGATTGGATTCAGGTCAGGAGAGCACGCTGGCCATTCCATACGCTGTATTGTTTCAGCTTCAAGCATGTTCTCCACCAGACGAGCTCTATGCGGTCGGGCATTATCATCCTGGAAAACAAAGGAATCTCCAATGGCTCCAGCGTAAGGGATGACATGAGGTCAAAGTATCTCGTCTGCATACCTTCGGCCCGTCAAAGTGCCATTCCGAATGATATGCAGGTCCGTACGTCCGCCTATGCTAATTCCACCCCATACCCTCCAACCAGCTCTTCTGTATTGTGACCTTTCACGAACGAATGCGGGGTTATTTCGAGTGCCCCTGTCCCTCCATACAAGAACACGTCACGTCGGGTGTCACACTCTAGACTGAATCGGGACTCGTCTGTAAACAGCACTTGGCTCCAATCATGTGGCTCCCAATCTCGATGTTCAGCACCCCATCTTCTTCGGGCCACACGGTGGCGTGGGGTCAACGGAATGCAGACCATTGGCCTACGTGCATAGAGCCCTCCCTCATGAAGCCGATACGTACTGTTTGGCTGAACACCCTTCGTCCTGTGGGCAAGAGCAACTGTCTTTGCAGCTGCGTAGCATTCTCTGTTCTGTTTCGACGAGTTGTTAACTGTATATACCGGTCATCAGTTGATGTAGTGGCGCGTGGCCGACCCGCCCCTGGTCGACGTCTAACATTTCCTGTTTCTTGGAATCGATTCCACAGCCTTGCAACAACACTTCTGGTGACTCCAACAGCGTCCGCGACACTACGTTGTGTTTGTCCGGATTCCAGTCTGCCTATAACACGCCATGCCATGGATTCCGGTAAATCACGTTGCTGAGACATTCTCAAGTAACCTTGTCTCAAAAAAAAAAAGTACTGCGCAATCGAATTTCACAGTTATGGCAATAAAACAGACGTTTCTGCAACATCCCGATTTCTGCCCTTATCTCCTTTTTCTGGTTTTTGACGTCATGAACTTTGATTTGCATATAAAGTTTTCTTCTTCCGTTTCCTGGTAGGCTTTACATTATGGATGATTCATTTTATGTTACTTATTGGTATACATCTTTGCTTACTTTTGTTAAAATCATGTGCTCCCCTAATTGTTTTGAGCAGTGTATATAGTTAAAAATATTTTTTTCATCCCGAATACAGTTTTAGTGCAATTTATTAGTTTCTTCATTATACGTTTTACATTGCTGCTTACGAATTCCACAAGAGAGTTGTTAGTTTTGGGGAAACTCGATCAAGTATGTAAAACATCTTTTTTGAAAATTATCATGAAGGAAAAAAAATTTTTACGAAATTATAGTTAAAAAAAGATGGAACCGAATATTTAGACAATACTATAACCTAATACCTCAATTATTTGTGTTAGTTCATTAAGACTACTTGAAATTGATAAAAGGTTATTTAAACCATGAAAAATTAATTTTAATTTCAAATATGTAACCAGATTAAGAATAAATATGGAATTTTATGGTTAGTTGAAAGCATTAAGCAATTACTGGTCTTTTCATTTTAATGAATACTGAACCGAACTTCTTTTACATGCATTTTAAATATCATTTTTTGTTGCATTACTTCTTCTTATAGGTATGTGGAAGTTAATATCTGATAAATACAAAAATATACGTATAAAATATTACATGAAGTTGAAGAAAAAGATGCATCTAGTTTATTAAAAACATCGCTACACTTTTCAGTAACTGTAGATTTTTTTTTATTTTCTAAAAATAGTCAATTTGCAAATAAATGAGCAATATATTAAAAATTAAAATTGGGAATCTTAAACATAAGTATTTTTAAAACTTCGAAAGTAGTTTAAAAACAAACTGAACATTATACATCCGCCTAAAACAAATTTGAAAAAAAAATTAAAGCAATTTTTTTCCGGAAAAGTTAAACTCCCATTTAATTAAGGGAAATTCTTCCAGTTTTTTTCTATATATATATGTAATTCAAGCTTTAAAGATTTATTTTCGAGAAGTTTAATGTTTTTCTATAACTTCTTAGTATACATTCCTCTTTAGTAGAATTAATGTACAATTTCCTGCATGGAATTTTTGCACTAAGTTTTAAGAAAAAGTAAATAAAATAGCTATTTCAATGCACTTTTTCCATTAGTTCAAGGAGCTTTAAAGTGATTTAAAATACAGAAGAAATGAAAAAGATATTTATTTGTTTATTTCAATGAAAAAGAAAAACTTCTTTCCCGGTATATACTCAGTTCTGTTTGAGTTAGTAGATTTAAATTTCTCTTGGTTCAATTTTCTATATAAAAGATCAATGAACTGAAAAAAGAAAGAAATGCATATAAAATTTATTTGCTTGTAATTCTGCAAAGTAATAACACATTTTTCTTTTCTATTTTTAGTTTTATTTAAAGCGATAAAATGCACAAAAAGATATAGAATATTGTAAAAGTAATAAGAAGTTGAACTTATTTAACTCAAGAGTAAGAGACTCTTTTTCAAATTGTTATTTTTTCAAGTACTTTTTTTCTTTTTAGATCTTTTAATTACATGTTATATATACTAAATTTTAGCTGGTATGTGTACTTTTTTACCTTTCAACGAGTTTGATTCTTTGCAGATACCTACACTAAACATTATTTGGACAATTATTTTAACCCCTGAATTGGATAATTCCAATATACTTTCTTTTCAGCAAATAATAATTGTTTTGAAGAGTAAAAATAAAAAATAATAATAATGGTTATATCAAAAACTAGCTTTGAGAAAAGTTAGTGTGCTCTTTCATTTTTTTATTTTTATTTATTTATTTATTTTGCTGACTAGTTGTGGGAACATTTTTGTTTTAAAATATTGCAGAAAACTTATTTTTAAACTAAAGTTTTGCTTCTTTATAACTAAAAACTTTAAGCTTTAAACTTAATTTTTTTATAAAAAAATGGACAATTGTAGGTTAAAATTATGCATTTTTTGCACATCACGGCAAACACTGTAAAATGAAATCTAATGCATGAAATAAAAAAAAACACTTAGAATTTTGGTTCATAAAGCAGTTACCTATGCTTTGTTTTATCGCCATTGAATAATTTTAATTTATCACAAAATTCGGTGTCAAAAATTGCACAAAATGAAAACTTTTCAGAAATGTTGCCTACATCACAAAGATAAACAACCATAAAAAAGGTACATTTATTGTTGTTTCTTAATTTCTATTTCGCAGCATGCATACTATAATAATAAACAGTAAAGTAAAATGCTATACAATTATCTCAAGAACTTTTTGAGATATGTTTACCATGCAATAAAATGTGAAAAAAATCTGTTTCTAAAAAAACGTATTTAAAGATTTAAAATCAAATTCTTATAAAACATTATACAACCAAAACAACCTAAGCCCTATTTATATCAAAATAATAAACCTTTTATAAGCACATATACGTATTTTATATTTGTTTTAAATTTTTTTTAAAATTTTGTTACCACATTTATAGTCCAAGAAAGTTTTTTTTTAATACAAATTAGAGACATATAAAGCATACTAGAAAAACTTTACTACGTCAAAAAATAATAATTTTTACATGGAAAGATGAGTATATATTTCCACTGAATATCTTAGAGCTTAAGAAATATGTAATATAAAATATATTAGTGTGTGTTATATTTCATGAGTAAATATTCACGAAAATTTATTTTCGACAATATTGCTTATCACAAAGGTTATAAGGAGTTATAATAAAAAGCATATAAAGAACAGCTTTTAAATCCTCCATATGAATACTCAAACCCAAATTCAGTGCCGCAACAGTCCATGAGAGACAGGGCTTACTGTACCCATCCGAGTATACTTGACCATTGGGTGCTGAGGTGCATGAGCAGTTGTCCCGGTCAGGCGGTCAGTCTGAAGTTAGACCCCCAGTATTTAAGTCCCCAAGCAAGCTTGGTACTCATTTATCGACCGATTACAGGAGGGATGAAAGGCTGAGTTAACCTTGCCTAGCCCGAGTGAAGAACTTCGAGCCTGTGGTGTGTAAGCACAACACGCTACCACTCGGTCTTTCCATATGAATACGCATTGCTTTTTTCATCCTTAGTAATTTTATTTTCGTTGCGCAGCTTTTCTTTTTTCTCGAAATTTTTTCTAAATTCTAAAGGGTGTCACGCAGAAGTTAAATGCGCTCCAGATCAAATTTTACACAAATCCACGTACGAGATCTCAGAAAGGGAAGTATTTGCATTTTTAATAAATGATAATAAACCAGTATATCACAAATTAAAAGGAATTAACGTTAATAATGCACCTAAGCGAAATGTTTCAAGTTTAATAATTGCATCTTTAAGTAAAATACTCCATAAAATGTTACTGAAAAAGGCTTTCTGAGTAAATTTCGAAACCCTTATGAAAAGATTTTAACTTTTTGTCACCAGCAGACTAAATAGTATTGGGGTTAGCTTTTTAAACATAATTATTGTAGGCACCAATGATAAAGCGAATTCCATTAAATCGGCGTTTCTTAGAAGTCCCAGATCTTGCTAGGCATAATTAATTCATATTTAGTCTTGAAGAACACAGTTTTCTATTAAATATCTAAGAAAAAATTAAATATAAACAAAATAAGGAGAAGCAAGGACATAAAAAAATTGAAAATTGACAAAAATGTACGAATTTATTTGCCAAAATTTATTAAAACAAATAAATTATTTTTCAAAAATCATTACCTTACCTAAGATAATATTTTTTTAAAAGTAAATTCGGTAAAACACCAAAAAAGTTTTAAAAAGTATTAAAATTCAAACACTTCCGGTTTCGATACCTAACTTCTGGTTCATTTTTACTGCCCTCTCTTGACATAAAAACTGCTATAGCTTCGTAAATAATTGAAGTACAAACAAACATAAGGTATTTTTAGAAAGTAAAAAATTCAGCTGTATAAAGTTTGAAGTAAAAAAAAATCGTCATTTTCATCAAAATTGACGTTTTTGTACTAGTCACAGGTACCTTAAAGTAAAACATAGAAAAAACAATAATTTGAAAATGTATGTATACGAGTAACAACAAATTATTTCTCTGAGTTATTCATTAAAACCATTGATTGTCTTGAATTCCTTATTTGTAGAATACTTTGGGTAAATAAAGTGTGTATATATTTATATCATAAATATATCAATTTAATCAAATGAAAAATTGAAAAAAAAGATACTAATTTAGTTTTGTGTTTTCCAAAACAATTTTTAGTAATCTATTAGTATTTTCTAAAATATAACATGGAAAGCATATTGAATCCCACGACGTATGTCATTTTCCTTAAGGTAACACTCTCATCGAGGGAAAATTGAGTCTTGCAGTTCGCTTCCCAGCTTGAATTTAAATAAGATTATGGCTACTTCAGAAAACGAGATAAGTGTTACCATATTGGTGACCTTTTCTCCCTTGTGATAAATAAGGCGTCAAATACGTTATCGCCAAGGAATCATTGAGGAGGCTCTAGGATCAATCTTTCTAGAAAACTTCTTTTCACCAGTAGGCTATATAAAGCAACTTTGAAATGTACGTTTGGTGTATTTTAGAAGAGAGTTCAGTGAAATGCGAAGACTGCGATAAGGATGAGAGACTATTTGTCAAAGTTTCTGCTAATGGAACTGCTTAGAGAACTTTTTCTAAGGCGTGGTAATTTTTGTATATAATAAGTTTATTTCGCACTACTGTAAAAAATTTGCTATAATATCCATTTGCGTATACACATCGATATGCTTTGTAAGGCTGTTTTTGGTTAATGTTAAAGAATAGGACCCGAATTTGGAACATTTTTCAGGTATAAAAGAAATGAAAAATAATACATTATGACTTCATTATCCTTTAAAGAACTGTATTTTTTATCGTACTTCTCATTTTTAACCAAGTTGATTCATTTTTTCTGGTACAAAATATGTTTCGTGTTTTTTTTTCTCCTTCATCTTAATGTTAAATGGGCTACGCCTCCACGTATTAAACCAAAAAAGAAAATATTCATGTAATATTTTGAAATTTTTAAAAACACTATATTGTTAACAGAGATATGGTCTAAGATATTGCAAATTTCCATAGAAATGTAGGCATTTTTCTGTCTGAAAATCTATTTCACGTTTAGTTCAATCTCTCTCTCTCTCGTACTTTTACCAAAGACAGTCTTAATGTATCCGACTACATTGAAAAGGTGTTTTTTAGTTGTAAGGCTTTAGGACCATTAGGAATAAAATATAAGTATTGTGAAAGAAGATGAATAATGCTTAAAATTAGAATATATTCAGTTGATTTTCTAAACTTTAATTATCTAACTGATAAAAATATTTTTTAAAAAAGATTTTAGAAAAATGAATCTGTCACTATAGTTCGTGCACGAAAAATTGAAATATCTTCAAAACAATCGAACAAAATTAAATGAAAGTTGTAACATTTATATAATAAGTAATTTAGAGTACTATAAACTTCAGGGTTTAAGCAAATTAAATTTAATCATATTTTACAGTCATTTTTAGCTTAGAACACAATGTTATTTTGACGATAAATTATTAACATCAGATTTGAGAGAATGTTAATAAAATATTCTTTCTCTTAAAATATTTTTTATTCTGTGGTTTGAGACACTTTAGATGTCACGATATGAATGAAATTAAAATTACATTAAGTCAGGCATATTTTTTGTTATAGTGTTTTTCTTAACATAACAACATTTGTTAAAATTTGATTAATTATTTTTACTTTCAAAAATAAAGGAGATACGCGTTATTTATTTAATAATGACTCTTTAAACTTATAATATTCTCTCAAACAAAAATATTCGTCTGAAAATGTATTTTTGAAAAATTGATCTTTGGACATAGGTATCTTAAGGCGCAGTCTGTGAATCCTTGAACTTATACTTAATATGTGGACGTATTCATTCGAATTTTTTTATAGTTTTACCTCCTGAATAAAAACATTCAACGTCTCAAATCATGATCAATTTTTCTGTATATGTATATCGCTTCGTTTAATTTCCAAGTGATTTTTAAAATTTCTTGATTTTTGGTATTTATGGAATACATCTAGTTGAAAATTTTAATTTCTGTTATTAAGCTACATCGAATTAAAGTTTAATTTTCCTTCTTGTATGACTTTCAAGAAAAATGTATATAGCACTGATTTTTATATATTTGTGTAAATGTGCACGTGTATGTGCTTGCTTAAAATAACGTTTTTAAGCTAGAACATTCATCCTATGAAAACTGCATACATCAATACAACAGCATTTAAAAATTAAAATTGTAATATAGTTACGGCATCTAAAATCAGTTTTAAAGCTATTAAAGACAATAACTTCGAAAATAATTTTACCACCCCAAATCGACTTGTTATAACCTTAGGGAGCGATTCAGTTCCAAAACTAAACGGTTCGTGTCTAAGGAGTGCCATGAACGTTATCTTTACAAGCAAAAATAATCGTTAAAAAACGCTTTTATGTGCGCCGTAAAAAGAAAAATCATTTCTTCACCTTTTAGCCAGTCTATTTTTGGTCATCGGCACTTAAAATCTATATTCATTGAGCGGAAGGGAAGACATTTCTCATTTGCACGACCTTTACTTTTACGACCGTTGATATAATACGTCAACAAATTTCTGGTAAGCGTTCGATGTAAGTAAGGTCTGTATGAAAATTATGGATTTGATAGAAGAAATTTCTTTAACATTTAACGATTAATTGTTCATTAATGTTTCAACTTTCGTTTTAAAGTTTATATATATATATATATATATATAATTTTTCTATGCATAATGTATACAAATGTAATTATAGATACAGTAAATTTAAGTTAATCTGCTATTGCTTATAATTTTAATTATAATTTTGACTACTGATTATACTGAATTTGATATTTATTTTGAGTTATTATTTACAATGATACCCTGAATACGCAATAGGTGGCACTGAGTAATAATCCAATAATTCGAATTGGAATATAGTTTTGCACATAACTACATCCAAATTATTTTTAGCTAGGGCCGAAGACAAAAGAGAATAATTTTGAAATAAAAATGTCTCATAAAATATTAGATAGCACAAATACAAATTCGCAAGCCGAAGTTATTTCGATATAGAAGACTTCATAAAATCTAATAATTTAGTCTGCCGGCTTAAAGGGGTTTTTTCTAAGAAAATTTCTTCGAAGCATGTTAATATTTTTTTTTTACTCTTTACTTTGTTGGAGGGGGGAACGCTCTTCGTCGAAGTTTATATCTTCTAAAATGTTTAACCTTTTTTCAATT
Source organism: Trichonephila clavipes (assembly GCA_019973935.1). Classification (NCBI taxonomy): domain Eukaryota; kingdom Metazoa; phylum Arthropoda; class Arachnida; order Araneae; family Nephilidae; genus Trichonephila; species Trichonephila clavipes. Next base: position 52,291 of record BMAU01006803.1, read on the forward strand.
AAGCTAAGGCCTTCTGTCAAATTCCCAACCATTATTCGATCTTCTAATTTTTCTGGTTCTAAAGACTCAAATTTATGCTCTGCTCATGCATTTTTAAGAGCTAATCAATTTTCAACTCCCTATTGTGGGAATCCAGCAGTTCGAAAATGGCATCACTATTCACTTTTAAATTATTAATTATATTATAAATGCTATATTCAATAAATTATAATGCCTAAGCGTCAATTCCACGCGATAGGTCGAAACATATACATTTCTAAATAGGTAGCGAGAAAGGAGTAATCGAATTGTAGAGCGCTCAAACAAAAGACGAATACATGAGATTTGAAAATCACGTATCTTCAGACTCACCTAAGATAAGGTATTACTGTACTCAAAAGGTGTTAGACTAAACTGTGCCAAACTTGGGCCAAACAAACAAGGTTAAACTTTATGTAGGCCTAAAAAATAAATATTTATAGAATCAGTTCTTATTAAAAATAATGCATTATAATAAACATATATAAATAATAAGAAAAATTTAATGTTTGCATCCTGAGACTTGACATCTCTACGCTGCTACTATCTTTCGTATTTCGGGAAAAAATTTTGTTCGCAGTGATTACTTTAAAAACTGACCCAAGATGAGAATCATTAATATTATTTCTAACACAGGAGACTTATTTCCTTTAACAATTTAAATTAACTGGTCGCACCGTGAAGTACTTCCAAAACATGGATATAATTTCGTTTGTGAATTACCGAGTATTTTTAAACGTGGCTGGTAAATAATTCTAAAATTCGCGAGCACGCCTACTTCAATGAATTTTACCAACAAATTTGAGTCGCAAGAAATCTAGATCACCTTTATTTGCATATGGGTTAGTACAGAGTCTATATTTGTATAGAAAATCGCAGGAAACAAACAGACCTGGTCTTCTAAGGAATTAAAATCCGTAAATCTTTTTTTTCAAAGTTCTGTTCTAAAATTTGATTTTTTTCTATATATTTTTAGAGAACGATGCAGTATCAACTAAACTTAATTTGTCCATGTTGAACGTCAGAAAGTGCGTCAAATCTTCATTTTTCAGTTGCCTTTACCTAAAGATTATATATTAATGTGTTCTGATGTATTGACCGGGCCACAAAAATGTTCGTTGTGTGCCACTTGAAGTCCGTGGGCCATGAGTTTGACACGCCTGCTGTATTGCTTCTGAGCATTCACTGCTTTGAAACCATAAGAATTCTAAATTTATAACGAAGAGAATTAACCATAAATCCACGTGTAATTACGGTATTCGACTACGTTAGGAACCGTAATTTTGCAAAAGCGTATTAATGGATAATATTTATGATATTTACAGTCACTTAGATTAGAAAATGTATATAAAATTGTTTTAAGAATAGTACTACAGTAAAAGAAATATTTAAGTACAATATTTTGACAAAAACTGAACATAGAATGATCAATTTTCAAAATATTCTCCTTTTGAGAAAAATGCTTCTATTCTAATAATATTTTGTCTGTATACAGATCAGACCTCTGTATAGAGGCTCAACTAGAATTTTTGAAATTTTTAACTCAGAAGTGGTTTTATCCATGTTTTACGACAACATAGGGGAGAAATTTTAAGAAAAAAACACCGATAATTATTTCAATTGGTTATAACTCAAGATAATGTGAATTTTTCAAACATCATAGTTAAGCCTCTGTACAGAGGTCTGAGCTATATAGAGGTAAAATAATTTTATACTATTTACTTCTAATAATTTGAAAATTGGTCATTCGATGATTATTTTTTAGTCAAAATATTGTACTTAAATAATGTTTTTTGTCAAAATGTCCTTAAAACACTTTTATATATATAATCTAATCTAAGTGACACTAAATATCATGAAAATTATCCATGTATGCGCTTTTTGAAAATCACGATTCTGAACGTAGTCGGATACCTTAAAATTATCTTACTGATAATAATTAGAATCAGAAGAAGGCATTGCTTTCAATAACATTTCTCTCTTCCTTTCCCTATCTCACACTCTTCCGCTTCACTCTCTCTTCCACTTCACTCTCTTTTCATCTTCACTCTCTCTTCACCTTCCTCTTCCCCTATATCTTCATCTTTTCTATCTTCCTCCTTCTCTCCGTCTCTCTCTTCCCCCTCATATCTTTCTTTCTTCATCATCTCTTTCTCTCTCGCCTCTTTCTTCCCTCTCTTTCTCTTTCCCCTTTTATCTTTTCCCCCTCTCTTTCTTTATCTCTCTCTTCAACTTATTTTCTACCTTCCTCCTCTCTCCATTTCCCTCTCTCTCTTCTTCATCTCTTTTTTTCATTCTCCTCTCTTTCTTTCGCTCCTCTTTCTCTTTCCACTTCTCTTTTTTCTCCCTCTCTTTTTCTTTCACTCTATTCCTTTCTCAATGACAAAAACATGTTCTTACTCTTAAATCCCCAAATATAACAGAAAAATTAAGAAAATGGAGAATGATGCCTGTGTACTTTCTTATGTGGTGCAGATTAAATGAACACCGGAATATAATCTTAAGTCTATTACTTTCTGGATGAATTCGCTGGTTCTTGACAGCATGACTTTTTTTGTCAATATCATGTGAAAGTCAAGTCAGTAACATCTGTCACCGAAAGTCTTTAAGCTAAGATTAAATAATAAATTATTTTACTAAATTTTTCTTATAAGTTTAAAATAATTCATGATGCAGGTTTTTCTTGTAAATTTACTTAACGATATTTTTTTAAAACAGAGGTTGTTAGTGCTAACACACTAAATTTGAATATTCTAACACTTGATAATTATAATAAGAGAAATAAACCGAAAAAAAAATTTTAATTAGTAACACCGGTATTGAGATAAACTGAAGTTATCACAGATATCTTTTTTAAACTATTCTTAAAAATATAAGGTTTTTCTTTTATTTATTTCTTCGGTAGTCTTTCATCAAACGAGATTAGTAGTCTGAAATTTTGCAATGTTTAATAGTTTCAATTCTTCTAGTTCCATGTTTTCAAGAAATAATTCTTGTTTGGGATTCCGTATTATTCATAAAAATCATTTTAAAATAAGAAACTTGAATTTTAATATATTAAAGTTTTTTAAGCACATAAAAATTAATAACCTGAAATTTTTTCAATACAACGGTGAGTATAACACATAAACTAAAAATATTCTCATGAATTCTTTCACAATATTATTTGAATAATAATAATATTATATGAAATACTGCAAAAGTATCTATAAATAATAATTAAATTTCTATTGGGTTAAAATTTGGATGTAAATAATAACATTATTTTTTTTTTACTTTGAACTTTAATATTAATAATATAACGATGGAATTTTATCATAAAATTTTCTCACAGTACAAAACCTTTTTTCTATTTCTAATTTATATTTCAAAATGATAGATAATCATATAATTAGTTTAAAATATACTTCAGAAAACATATAATCACTAAATTAGTACATCACTTACAGAACTATTTAGTAATACAGATAAAAAAAATATTATATTCATTACAGATTATTTAAGTAAATAAGTTTTATCCACTAATTTATAAAAAAATGTTATTTAAATATGCCGGCTGGGTTGTGTAGTTGGTTTGTGACTGGTGTTGTACGCCTAAGGTTGCAGGCTCGACACCGGACCAAGTCAGTGGAATTTCATGATGTAGAAATTCGACAGCGTCCATGTCGTATGATTATGCGGTATCTAAAAGATCCATTGAGTGCCTGTTTTGCTTGGGTGCTCCCACCAAAACAAAATTGTTTCGTACCATCAAAGCTCAGGTGCCTCTCTCTGGGGAGGAAACTGCGCATCAAAATTACTTACGGTGATTGATCTTCCACCTATAGGTTTGCGCACTAAAAACAGATACCAGCTCCCGGGAAATGTTCTAGGTCAGCAATGGTAAAACACCTATCCACAGCCCCATTAGAAATGGAAAAAAATATTAAAATATATTGTTGTCCTTTTTTCATTTAAGATTTTTCAATTCCTACTATTAACTCACATTCTCTATACATTCATTTATCTTAGTGGAATTTTCAATTGTTAATAAATACATTTCAAAGCGCTCAGTTGAGATGAAATTTTATATACATGATTACTTTGGATGACAATAGAATAATTTAATTATAATTAATAAAAATTAATTGATTAAAACCAATTATTTAAAGAATTACAAATACAGCCACGTTGGCATCATTTTTGGCGACTTGTGTGTCAAAACTTGAAAAGGTTTTTTTCTCACGTGTTAAAGCATTCAGTTGAACTGAAATTTTAAGTACACGATTGTTTTGGATGGCAATACGATACTTTAATGATAATTAATAAAAATTAATTACCACTAAATGTTTTGATTATGTCATATGTATACACATATTTATATGAATTGTAACTATTTATTAAAATTAGCTAAAATAAAATTTTTCTTCTTTAACCTAAGTAGGAATTGACTTATTTTTTTTTATATTACTTGTTATTTGATTAGGATGCGCACACATACACGTTCACTCTCTCTTTCAAGCAGTTGTCGTTATTTATTTTTATTTGGTTGCATTAAGTTAATTTATTTTTAATACATGAATTATTATTTATGAATACATTAAATTTTATTTCATATATCCACATAAAAATTAAAATTAAAAGCAATTATTTTGCATATGGAGCATAATGTATTTCTCATAACTCTTTTTAACTCACAATGCAAAAAGCCAGTTAACTTATAAATTACATTAGTAATTAAAAAGTAATTATTAAATTGTTTTCTAGAAAAAATATAACATGCAAGCTACGTATGTGTGCCCATTAGTCGTTACATAAATCCTTGTTTCCAATGATTCGCAACTTTCATATGACTGGAAAATGGGTTCTGTTTCTTTTTTCCTGCTTTAAACTGGAATATAGGAAACAAATAAACCAATAGTTATTTCTCTTACAACATAAGCCTTTAATCTGTTGAACACGAAGAAATTTATTATAAACTACACTGAAGCAGAAAAATCTCTGTCTGGAATGTGTCTGAAAGCTTATGTAAAATTATATTTTTGCTCTAAAAATGCATCAATAATTTAATAAAATCCTCAACAAGGATCTAATATTACATGTCATAAAAAGACGAAGGAAAATTTTTATGCATCTTATAAACCAACATAGAATATATTTCTTCGATTTTTCTAAATATGTAATGTTCGACATTTTGAAAAGTTAAGAAACGCTTAGGATTATCTACAGCCGTGATGTACAGTATTAACAACTCAACGATATAAATATTTTCTTGAATAGAAAATCCGAAAAAAATATGTATTATGGAAATACCCACATAAAATAAAGTAATACTATTATTTATTTCAATTGAATTAATAATTCAATGAATGCAAGCCATTCATTTAACATCGTTTTATGTTTAAAGTAAAGGGTGATTATAATTAAAGTTCTCTTTTGAAAACGCTGTCAGAAAAGAACTACAGCTCTGAATAAACTTAAATTTGAACTAAATATATTTTGTTTCGCTTTTGTTGTGTTAAGGAGAAGTAGTGATGTAGAATACGAGCACTTTTAATTTAGAATTCGTGATGAATGCATAGTTTTTGTAGCTCTGAACTTTTATTTTTAAACTTTGCACTAAATGGATCACTGAACAAAAAATAGTGTCATCTCAAAATATCTCATCTGTACTGACTCTCTTCCCTCCTTGAATTCTCTTAAGTGTATTTATTCATTTAACAGCATAATCGTCGAGATCCAAAAGCAACTTAAAAGCTTAAAAGATAAAAACATCAATATATTTTGTATTTGCTTGCGGACATACGGAAGTTCTTGGGAATGAGCGAGCCGATTGGCTTGCAAAGGCTGCAACCAAGCGCAAAATTGACATTGCCGTTAATATTCCTAAATCGTTTTACAAGATCACTAAAGATAGAATGGTGAAGTCTTGGAACCAAAAATATCTCATTTCTAATAAAGGAAGCTTAACAAAGAAAATTTTTCCAACCATTAATAAGAGACTTCCATGCCATCATTTTTACACTAATTACAAAATAACCCATTTTCTCACTAGTCATAGTAGTTTTAAAACTACTTGAATAAATTTTAATTAGTTCCTTCATCTTCCTGTGAATGTAATATTGGGGGAGAGGAAAATATAGCACATGTAATTCTTCTGTGTTCCCAGTATGTCAGAGAGAGAAAGATTAAAAGACTGACTTTTTCAAGAGACTTGACATAAATTGGCCCCCGAATTTTCAACCACTTCTTTCCACCAGAAGTGCCTTTAAAAATTTCTAAGAATTTGTTGTAAATATTTGTAATTCTTCTTAGCCTCATTTTTTTTTTCTTTCTTTCCCTTGTAATGTGTGACCAATACTTACTTCTGTAATCCCCATGTAATAATCTGTGGTGCACGGGGATTTTATAATTGTTTTAATATATATATATATATAAGACGCATTTGTTGTCTGTTTGTCTGTTCCCTTATAACACAAGATCCAGACAACCAAATAATGTGAAATTTGGTACACGTACACAACATTACACGAGGAAGGTTCTTCAATAGGTTTTGCGTTCATAATTATTTCCGAAGTTTTTAAAATTTAATTTTTAAGTGATTTTCCAGTGTTATGACGCCATATGATGTCACGTTTCTTACTAAGTGGACAATTTATACTTTACATGCAGTTTTTCAAGATTATTACATATTTTTACAGTAGCTATGTTTATCGGTTGGAATATTTATTCAATTTTTCTATTCTTTGATATTTAATTAGGTTTTTTTTTTCGAATAAATCATTTTTTAAGGATTATTCTTTTAACAACTAAAATTTTGTTTGTTGTTTTGGCAACATTTAGATATTATCGTGCGATGTTTATGTGTGTGCATTTGCTTACAAATTACAACTTACAATTTCAGCATTTTTCTGGAGAATTTATTTATTTCTTTAGAATATGAAGGTTATAATTTTGACAAACTAAAACTTCTTATTGATAATGGTATTTCAGTTCTTATTACTGCGATTAACATAAGTATATTATTTCCGTTTTTGTTATCTGTTTTAGATAGTATGAAATTAATAATATTTTTCAATTTTATGTGTCTTTATTTTAACCTATTGGCTTCAGTGCATAAAATTGTCTTGCAGAAAATCAAACTTGGGTCTGCCTAAGCAAAAGCAGTGTTGGTAGTAATTACATATCAAACTAGAATAGGCATCAGAGAATGAGCAAAACAGACAAATGGCTTAAATATCTGTTGAGGAAGCAGGTAGTCGTAAGATAAATTATTTTTGGTACTTATGTACTATCCTAACAATCGCCAACATTCAAAATAGCTTGCGAAGTTGGAACCCCGATTTCACATGTCATATATATGCTGAATTGTGAGTCATGTGCTTCGTTTCATATAATGTCGTCAATAGGTTGCAGTTATATGCAAGTACCTTATTTTTTCAAATTATGCTTTTGCATTGATAAAGTTAGTTCAGTTCTTTTTATGTCAGTTAATGTTAGTATTGTACTTCATTTTTTAATTTATTTTTATGCTCGGGATATATATACTTTGGATAATTTTTTTTATTTAGTTCTTACGCATTATTGCACAATCGGCAACGTTCAAGACAACTTGCCACTTTAGCAATCCCAACTTTGTATGCGTTGAATTGGCAATCATGTGCTTCAATTTGTATAATGACACCATTAGATTGCGATAACACATAAGTACCTCTAGTTCTGTACATTACTATAACATTAAACTGGTCGCAACATACCAATTTGGCGTGATTTGAAAATCATGCCAAAAATGAGTATGTTGAGGAAGCAGGTAGTCGTAAGATAAATTATTTTTGTTACTTATGTACTATCCTAACAATCTCCGAAGTTCAAAATATGTCATATATATGCTGAATTGTGAGTTATGTGCTTTGTTTCAAATAATGTCGCCAACAGATTGCGGTTATATGCAAGACCTTATTTTTTCAAATTATGCTTTTGCATTGATAAAGTTAGTTCAGTTGTTTTTATGTCAGTTAATGTTAGTATTGTACTTAATTTTTCAATTTTTTTATGCTCAGATATATATACTTTGGATATTTTTTTTTATTTAGTACTTACGTATTATTGCACAGTCGCCAATGTTCAAGGCAACTCGCCACATTGGCAATCCCAACTTTGTATGCGTTGAATTGGCAATCATGTGCTTCATTTTGTATAATGTCACCAATAGGTTGCGATAATACATAAGTACCTTTAATTCTGTACATTACTATAACATTAGACTGGCCACAACACCAATTTGGCGTGATTTCAAAATAATGCCAAAAATGAGAAGCATACCAATATGAAATTAATATTATGAGTATTATCCTAGCCTGTTTTATCTTTCCCTCCACTAATCCTTAATTAATTCAACATATAATTTTTGTTTTTTTATATTTTAGTACTTACATTTTTTTTTTTTTTTTTTTTGGTGATTATGTACTGCAAATATTTTTTACACATTGCGATGTCTTTGGCAAAATTAATCAGTGTTATTTTCCTTAATTATGTTTTTTATCTGTTTTTGACAATTTTTAAAATTTTGTTTGATGTCTGTCTGAAAGGCAAATAGCAAAATAAATATTTTACAGTATATATATTGTGTTTGTACGAAAATGTTTATACTGATTTAATCAAAATATTGAGCTTTCTTTTAGTTTTGATATATTTTTAAGATTTAATTTTATGTTATAACTAGCTATACCTAGCTAAATTTTGCTGTAGCTCAGTCAGATTTAAAAGACTGGTACACCATAAAATATGCCATGAAGCTTACAAAAGTAATAATACACAAGGGAATTCAAACAAATCTATATCTATATCTTTATATACATATAAGAGGCATTGGTTTGTCTGTCTGTTTGTCTGTTTCCTTATAACTCAAGATCCAGACAACCAAATAACGTGAAATTTGGTACACATTCAGAAAATTACATGGGTAAGGTTCTTAAACAGGTTTCGTTCCATCCCAACCTCACTCTGGCCTCCTCCAGCCAAAAAGATTGCTCCATGTGCATGTTCTGAGCCACGGGTTCATTTTAGAGAAAACTTTACTAAACAAAAGCGGTAAGTAATTCACAATACTTCTATGTTATATTTACTTTACTGCAAGCAAATACTGCTACAAATATCACATTACTTACTACAGTCCATTCCATTCCTTCATTAATAGGAATGCATTGTCATTTTTGCTACAGTCATGCCTATGAGAAAAAGAGGGAGAATATAGACTTGCAGACACCATGCTTTACTCATGGGCAGTTGCATGTGGCCTGCTCTAGAGTGGGCAGAGAGGAAAATCTTTTTGTACACACTCCAAATGGAACTGCCAAAAATGTTTTCTATCACATTGCTTTAAGATAAATGTACCCTTTTATTGCATGCAAATAAGCAGTTTTGTAAGCTTCTACAGAAAACCTTATTTTAAACCCGGGCAAAGCCGGGTACTACTTGCATCTAATATATATATATATATATATATATATATATATATATATATATATATATATATATATATATATATATATATAAATCAATCACAACTTAATAATCAATTAAAAAATTGAAATTATATGAATCTTATAATACTAAATTCCATTTCAAAATATCAATGGCGAATATAGAAGATAAAATTCGAACGTTTTCAAGTAAAATTAAAAAATTATAAATAAAAATTTATAAAATGTTCAAGTGCAACCTCGGTCTTAGGACCGATAAGTGGGGTTATACTAGTTTGATGGCGCCAACCTTCCCCCTATTGCAAATTGGTAAGTTAATCAGAAAATATCCAATTCTCAAAAATTTAAAATTAAAAATAAAAAAGTTAAAATTAAACCTTTAAACTTCAAAAATTAAACTATTCGTCATCGCATTCTAAAAGATATTATATTATTAAAATATTAAAATTCTAAAACAATTTAATGCAAAATATAAGTGAACCAGCCAATACCAAAGATGATACACCCATTATTAAAATATTTGTATAGGTAGAAATAATATCTAAAATCTAAAAGTTCAAATTAAAAACCCAGTATATTCACAAATGAATAGCGTAAATCATTAAAAACTCACCAAAAAGCATCCTTTCAATAATTCAATCCACAATTTTTGAACCATTTCTCAAGTTTAATACAACAATTACCACTCCTATATTTTCTCATAACTCCCACTAATGTCATGTCAATCCAAATGATTCATAATCTCACATTAGAGTTTAACTATTTGGTATTAGATACAAATTAGATTGCATGCAAAACACTTGCTTGATTGGTCATAAATAATTTTATAGTGTAGTCCTGTAAATATTGGTATATGTGTGTATTAAAATGTATCCTGTGTGAGGAATGCACATGTTCTTCACAGCTGAACCACTAACAACCTGACTTTGTGGACCTAATGTTGTGTGGTGGATTTGTGCATTTATAAGTTTAAAAATATTTTTAAGAAATATTTTTGATGTATATATTTTCTCAAGAAGTTGATGGGATAATCATTCGGTATGCAACAAAATATAAATTTCTGGATATTCTTGAATTTATCAATATTGTCTGTAGTTAAATTATTATTTCTTTTCAAAAAATTTAAAATTACATTTCCAAATATTGATAAATGTAGACAACTATTGAAGTTCGGTATCTTTACGACATTGAAGTTAAATGCTTCCCTTTTATCATAGATATTACTATATAATTTGCTGTCAATAATATTTAAATCTAAATCTAAAAACTCAACTGTGTTCGTGTTAAAATTTTTATGTATTATATTTAGGTGTTATGGATAAAAATTAATGCTAGGTTCAAATTCCCTGTCGTGACCTATAACAATTAAATCATTCATGTATCTTAATAAGAGGCAAAATGGTTCATTTCTTCGATTTAATTCATAGCGGTGTAAATGCAGGTTAACGAGATTGTTACTGGCTGAGCCACCCTAAGGCAATCCTTTTATCTGTTTGTAAAGTTTGTTATCAAAAATAATGAAGTTCTCCTGTATTACAAAATGAATTAGTGTATTGAGCTTTTTAACCTAATGTAATCATTCAAACCATATTTCTCATAAGCATCTGAAAGTACTTGAATTATATCTTCTATTTTGATGGAATTAAATAAATTTTCGAAATCGAACCCATGCACAGAAAATACCCCTTGTTGATCAACTTTCTTGGATCAACTTTCTTGGTTTCTTTTACATTATGGCTGTTCCTTATAATATAAGTATCATTAAATTTGTCTATTGTATCTTGTAATATGGTCTGTAAAATTCTTGCCGATTTGGATATATAAGTATTGAATCCATTTGTTACACTGCGGAATTTGACTGGATTTTTATAAAATTTAGGAATCAAAAATATATGTGGATATTTAATTTTATTGCTAGAAATATTTAATTGTTTACAAAATGCCAATAATCTGTTGTTAATTTCTTGCATACTAAATTTACTTACTTCATATGCATTATTATTTTTATATGATCATTTATTAATTTACTGTAGTAATATTTGCACATAATTGCATAATTTCCTGGGACTTTATCAACATAGACTATTACAAAGTGTTTTTGTAAGTTTTCCATTGGTCTTTTAATTTTTCTATAACAATCATCATTTTTTGTTCTAAAATTAAAATTCATTAAGTCCCCGAGGACATGAGAACCATATTTCTTAAAGGCCTGAGTTGGTAAATTATATTTAATTGCAACATTTAGAATAAATTTATTAATAATTTCTGATAATTTTTCAAGTATATATATATATATACTTGAAGAATGGGGAAATTGAATGGTTACGAAAAATATTCATTTGCGTTTTGATTGTTGCTCCTTGTAAAGTATTTGACAAGGGCAATTAAAAACCTATTTCTATGATTCACTGGGGTATGAATGACATTGCCATGGTGGATGGTTTTTTTACTAACAGTGTGTCGCAAACTGGGGGTTGCAGGTGTAATTTGGGATACGGAATCATCAGACATTGTTATAAAATCATTACTTTTATTTCAGACTAATCAGTTTATGAGCAATTAAAGTTTATAAACCGTGAGAGCAATTGAAATTAGTTCCCTACCTTAAGTTTAAAAGACAATCAATTAAACATTTGCTTTTGATCCGATGGTAGAGCACTTGTTTGATCTCTCCCAGCTTCTCTACAGAATTCGTATCTCTTATGTCTCTTACTTTTTAGTTTAATATAAATAATTTAAAAGCAAATACCTCTAAATTAATTGATGAGTACATTAATAATTTTATTTAAAAAAATCGTATCACCTCTTTTCTTACGAACAAAAGATTTCATGCAGAAATTTATTAATGCACGTAATATTAACGTCTGTTTAATTTCAAAAATCATTCGTTGAAATATTCGTTTTCAATTCAATTCGTTTCAATATTCGTTCAAAATTCAATTTATAGAAAATCTTGTTCAATTAAAATGTATCTTTACATGTGTAATTTACATGCCAGTTTTTTGTACAATTGAACATAAAACACGAGTATGCACTTAGAGGCAACCATAGCAACGGTTGAAACAAGTGCTTAAAAAGAAATAAATTATTACTAGAAGGTCAAACCTTGAGGTGAACCCTTAATACTTTTTAATACGTATTTCCATAAAACTCGATTTACTTTTCCTATAATAACAATCAAATGAGAATTTCAATTAAATTCAAATTTGAAGAAATTTATAACATTCATGATCGTAATAACTGTAAATATTCTAAAATAATTTTAATTAGATCATTAATATCTATACAGTTATATATGTATATATATATATATATATAGCGTGTGTATATATACATATATTTTTATTTCAAAGAATTAGTAATAATATTCTAATGAAGCCCAACTTATATATATATTATGATGTTTTCTCAATTCAAGTATTCGACACCATTAAGCCCTCTGCACATTTTAAAATAATTTATAGCTTCTATAGTATTATATTCTTGACATGCAGCATTAATTTAGTTAACTGTTTGAGAAAAATAAATGCAAAAAAAAAAAAAATTACCCACTTTCGAATGTACTTGCGTCTTTCACCGACTTTCCCCCTAAAAAAAGGAAGAAAGAAAAAAAAATGTTGCCTCTCGTGTCAGAAGAGAAAAGAAATTTTTTGTATGTAAGTTTCTTCTGAATTTCGTTTCACCCATTTGGCACGAGGATATATTCGCATCTAAATAAATTAGCATAACGTGGATACCACACTTTCTGTTGAAAAGAGATTGGAGGGGGTAAAACAAAGATTTCAAAATCGTCTCGTATCAAAATTGAGTCCTTCAAACTATATTTTTATGTTTCCGTGTTGTTCTAATGCTTTCGTTTCGGTACACAGTCAAAATGTGTTAAAATTCTTCTAAGTCGAAACAACAAACTTAGGTTTTAAGTGTCTTGAATAATTAAAAATTAAGACGAAATAAAAGAAATGCATTCTTGAAGTGCAAGAGTCTCATCACGGAAAAATTGGATGTTTCTTATGAAGTTTGGAGAAACTTATTCATTAGTTTGCTGAAGTTCTGCACAGAAAGAAATTCGTCAGAGAATTAAGGTATCCGTACACCTTCGAAGAAAAATTTTTAAAAACTGTAATATTTGCCATTAAAATATTTTTTACTGATAAAATATAACTTAAAACTATGAAAAATACATTTAATATGTTACTTATAGTACATAAAAAAAAATTTTAGGGAGTAAAGCATAGTGTAAATAGTAATTAAACTGATTATTAGAATAACACACATAACTCAAATGTAAACAAAAATATCCCTTTTCTGTAAATTTGATGATGATCATTATAATATTTTTTAGGGCTGGTACTATTTTCCTGATGATAATCAATTTATTACACTTTTTATCAAGTTTCGAGTAAAAGAACATTGAAAAATCCTTAAAAAATTATTACGAGCATGATATATACCTTAGTTACTAAAAAATATCAACTATATAATTATGAAAGTAATAGGGGTTCTTTAAATCTATAAAACAAATATATTTATAAAATTTGAACTAATTTGGTTCACAACTTTTTCTGATATTTACGTTGTCAGATGTCAATACGTTAAACAAATTCATTTTGAGATAAATCAGAAATAAATTTTGAACTGTAAATTTTAATATTAAACACAATTTGATATACTTAAAATGCTCCTGATTTATAAAAACACCTTCTTTACTCTCTAAAACATTGATTTTTTTCCTTGTAGCTCTTAAAATTTTTCTACGCTGCTTTACATTTGGTGTTGAATGTCATTCTGCGTCGTTAATTCTATTGATGTCAAGATGTTTGTATGCTTTTAAAGTAAAATAACCAGGAGTTATATTAAGTTTTTAAAAATTTCAACACAACCCTTGTATCCATCATTAAATTGGATCAAAGCATCCAGTGCACCAGATTTTAAAGTTTTGAGGCACACGAAAACTTTCTTTACTCTCTGCCATATAACGCCATTTAAACACTCGTTTGAATTTTGTGTTTTGCCATGCAGGCATTTAGTAAGCAGTTCTTTGGTACACAACTCTAAGTATGTAGGCTTAATCGTGTTTAGTACTTCATTTCGTTTGGCTTTTTGCACAAGACAGTTCTCGCTGGTAGTAGCACCAACTATCTTTTCCGATGGGACATTGCCCATGCATCGGTTTCTCGACACTTGATGAGCAATGAAACAAAGCCGCAATAACATTTTGCTGAAGACCGGATAGGTTTCCAACATTACTACGAACAGCAATCCCATAATAGTTTTGCAATCGGTCAATAAAAGAGTCGGTGAGTTTGCCTTTACCAGACAGATTTTTATTTTTAGACTTTAGTTTGCGCAATCTCGCACCTACTCTCTTTTGAACATGACCAATGCATTCATATTTTGTGACGCTATCCTTCCCATAAGTATCTTTGACACTGATAAAGCCCTTAGAGTCCCCCTCACCATAATAATGTGCATATTTAAGGCCTCGTCGGATACCTTAAGGGTGTTTGCATAAAATATAGAATTTCTGAAGCGTTTTTGTATTTTTTTGGAAATTTCAAAAATGACAAATAGTAAGCGATGAAAATTGTAAAAAAAAATATTTTCACAGTGGTCGTAAACTTGGAACCGAGTGCATTTCAACTCCATGAAAGCAAGTAGCGGGTTATTACTCATTGTTTTTCTTACCTAACCTTTAGAGTTACTTATTAATATTATTTCATGATACAACTGAGATGTATGCAAAAAAGGGTTTGCCTTCAAAATATATCTACGGTTAATAAATTGGAGAGGGTAGAAGAAGATTTGAAAAAGACTACTGAGACGAATAGGGATCGGCAACGTTTTAGCTGTGGAGTGCCAAACCAATCTACCATTACAACTCAGCATGTCCCGCAGTAGAACCTTTTTGAAAATTCGATTTTCGCGATAATATATGCAGAGTTACAGATATAGATCAACAATAAATGTTTGAAGTTTTATTATATATTAATTTTGCATCATTTAAAGGTATTTCTTAATATAAAAATAAACAGCAAAAATATAAATATTTCTTCAACAAGAATAAAAAAAATTAGTTTTGTACACATCGTGTATTTTTAAATATGTTTATTAAAATAAGAAATAGACAATATAAAATATAAGAATTTCCCTTCATTGTAGTTAAATAAAAAGAAAGTTTAAAATTTCAATTTGAACCGAGTGCTTGCACCGCTTTGCACACTCCTATTTATCAAAATCAGAGATATGATGTGTGGCTTTCAAATTGAAACGATTCTGTGCATCCAGTTGTTAAATAATTTCTTGGCGGATTTGAAATGTTTTTCTTATGATAAAATCTTTTTTAATTAGATACGTAGAACCAAAAGTGGAAAGAGTACTTATAATGTTCTTCTTTCCAACAATATAGTCTCTGCGGAAAATGGCATTCAATAATTTACAAGAGCTTCAAATTTAACTTCCAGATTTTTTTCGCTATTCAATAAATGTCTATACTTCTGAAGATGTTTGTCAAATAAGATCCATTACAAATGTATCAATGTCCGTCTACTCAACTATTTGCAAATGTGTAGAGCAGTGCCGAGTGCAATTGAGAATCGTACCGCGTGCCACATGTGGCTTGATTGAATGATTGATTGAATATTAACGTCGCACTGTTCAGCTACACGAGGGCTTTTGGCGACGGACCACGTACTTTTGAACCATGGTCAAGTGACGTGGACGACACCTGATCTGGCACCCACCTCTCCTAACTACCACACCACACCAACGCGAGGACGTTTGAGCTCTCGACAGATTTAACGTGCATCGCTGCCCTATACGGCGGGTCTTTAGTGGTACAGGGCTCGAACTCATGACAAGGCAAGCCACGGTCCGATACCTATACCACTAGGCTACCGCGGCCAAGTGCCACATGTGGCACGCGTGCCGTTGGTTACCGACCACTCTGTAGAATAATCACGAAGTATCAATGAAGATTCTGGAGCTGTAGATAAACATGCAACTAGATAATACTTGAGAATTGCTTGAAGAAGATACTTGTAGATTACTTGAAGATAATACTGCATTTTTAAAGCTTTTAGCTATGTAGAAACATCAATTATAGATAAATATGGTTTTAATTAATACATTTCAGTAAATTTCAATTAATGTACCCGAGTACGATCGGAACCGTGATTTTAAAAAATATGCATAAATAGATAATTTTCATGATATTTTGTGTCACATAGATTAGAATACATGTATAAAATTGTTTTAAGGACATTTTCACAACAAAAAGTTATTTAAATACAATATTCTGTAAAAAATTAACTTAGAATAAACTTTAACAAAATTTTCTATATTTATAAGAAAATGCTCCTAAGATAATAATATTTTGCTTATATAATATGAGGACTTCTCCAGAGAGTCTGGACTATGATTTTTGAAAAATTCACATTATTTTCAGAGTTACAATCAATTGAAATAATTATCGGCGTTTTTTTAAATTGCTCTCCTCTGTTGTCGTAAAATATGGATAAACCCACTTCTAAGTTATATATTTCAATAATTCTAGTTGAGCCTCTGTAGAGAGGTCTGAGCTATTTATAGGCAAAAAATATTATTATAATAGAAGCATTTTTCACAGAAGGAGAATATTTTGAAAATTGGTCATTCTATGTTAATTTTTTGTGAAAATATTGTACTTAAATAATTTTTTATTGTAATACATTTCTTAAAACACTTTTATATACATTTTCTATTCTAAGTGACACTAAATATCATAAATATTATCCATTTATACGCTTTTGCAAAAGCACGGTTCCGAATGTAGTCGGATACCTTAAGGCCACAAAGTAGTTGCAAAACCACTACTTTTTTATCGAACACAATTAATTGTATAGATTAAGTATATAATTTCTACAAGTATAACTGTTAGTTTGTGCTTTCTTTTGGCACATAGTTTTGAAATTTTAAGAAAACTTAGTGCTTTTAATCATTTGAAATTTAGAACATGTGTGAATGTTTGGTGATTTATCGATTTTTCTTCAAACTCCTTCGAAATTTTATCATGCTAAATAGATGCTTATGTTTCAATACCACAAAACTTGCTAGTGGGAACTCTGTTCAAAATGTGTAGGAAGCTACTATTTTTGCGAAAACAAAAAAAGAAAATATTGTGATTGCTTCTAGATGATAAATGACAGCAAAGTTATGTTTTTCAAAAAAGAATCTATACAATACATTTGAAAAGTCTCACTTCAGTTTAAACATAAATTAGTATACAGATAATATTTGAAGTCTATACATTTAATAGTTTCTTAGAAATAGATACATAAAAATGCTGAATTTAACATTGACAGTATAGGGGGTACCGACTCCTCTTAAAATCTATTACTTTTTTTTTCTCTTATTGAATGAACAAAAGAGATACGTACATGCACAATAATAAATTCACCTCGATGGGCCATATGTGAAATGGGAAAATTAAATGCGATGAGAAATCATTTCCAGCATTTGACCATGATGTAATGCTATGAGGTAAAAACCATTAGTTGATTATTTATTCTGCATGTAAGTGAATAATCTAGAAAAGTAATGTTTAGCTTAGATCAGTGATAAGCAAAGCTTTTTATAAATGGACCAAAAGGAAAAAGGAGAGAGAGGAAATTTTTTAGACCAATACAATCGATTCTAAAAAAACTAAACTAATAATATATGTGGAAAAATATACTTTACAGCTGGAATAAATAAAACTGCTTTTGTATTTTTCACGGTTCCTTAAAATTAAAGTACAAAAACAAACAGGTATATTTTAAAAATTTGATATAGACTTAACAGGGCTAAAATAATTTTTTGGTGCAATTATTTTTTTAAAAGTAGGTTGGAACGAAAAGTTTTAAAATTTTAATTTTTGCATGCATATCGTAAAAAGAATTATCGAAATTTTCGAATATGCGATCAACATTTAAAATTTGATGGAAATTTTTGCATACACACAAAATATAAGCGTCCCTTGAATGATATTTTTTAAATGCTGACATTGAAATTTTGTCTACAATTGTTCCAAAATATATATGTGGCAGGCCTAATAAGAAATCTAGATGGACCTTCTTTGGCACGTGGCCCATAATTGCTACTCACAGGCTTAGAGCTTTCCAAATTATTTTTGTATTCTCAGGAAAAATAAATTAAATTACATTTAATACCATTCACTCAAAAATTAAAATTTTAAATACATTTTTATGAATAGTCAGTAAATAAATTTCATTACCGAAAAGAAATGCAATACATTGTATCATATCCAAATCAAATGTTCAAAGTCGATCGAAAGATTTTTCCAAGAGTTTTATCCATTACTAGCTGGTATACCTGTTCTTCGCACGGGTGAATTTAAAATTAAATAATACAGATTGAAGAATAAAGAAGTTTTTAATGAGTTAAATTTACGTAAATTGCAAATTAAACAAAAGAAAACTTTTTGCATATATCAGTTGAAAAAAATACATAATTGCTAAATTTTAAGTCTAGATCTAATAGCTAATAAAAAGGATTATTTTTTATTTAAAACACCCCATAACTCTACTGTGGGTCGATTTTTGATAATCCTCCCTAAGCTGATTTCTGCTCAATAAAAGTAACACATTGTTACACAATTTGTTTAATAAGCACTTAAAATAGTGTAAATAATTTATATCTGGATGTGTAATACTGTATTTGTATACGGAGTTCTAATACTCTGTTGCATTTGTTGTTGTATTTATTTTATGTTAAATTCTAATATTCGCAAACAACGCCGTTCCTTACTTTATAATGGCGATTCAATAGAAATATAGCGTGATGTTGGCGATGGAGCCGAGTTGGCGTCATTTTTGGCGAACATGTTGACAACTCGTGATTGACTAACGGTGGTATTCTCAATCGCGAGTTATTGAAAAAAAAACTCGCGGATTGGGTAACCCCCTCTTGACGATAACTCCCGAGTAATTCCCTTTTCTTATTCTCAAACTGACGATTACCGGATCCGAGAGTTATGCGTTCGCGAGATGTGATTGGACACTAATAATCACGGGGTATATTGTTTACATGTATCTCGGCGCAAGACTTTCGATTCACAGCTATTTTTTTCTTCTCATGGCTAGTACGTCAAATAAAAGTAAATTTTCTCTAGTGGAATCTTATTAAAAAATACCAGGAGATGTTATTCACTGCAAAATAACCAGCGCAGTTTATAATAAGAAAAAAGAAAAAGCACGGGATTGCTTGACTACTGATTTCAATCCAGGCAGCCTTTCCAAACGAAGTCGACAAGAGCTGCAAAATAAAAAATCACAAAAACGAAGCTTTAAAATGTTTAAACATGTAAACAAAACTGGTGGAGGAACCAAAAAGTTACTGACCACATCGTTAGATGAATTGCTGGCCGCTATGGGTTCCCTCATTGAACCATTGCCGTATAGATACGATTGAAACGACGATTATGATACTGCTGTTTTATCAGGAACTCAGGGTAAGTGTACATGGATTTTTTTTGCCTTTATTCAGCTTTTAATTTACATTTTCCGTATTATTCTGAATAGATTTTTTTGATAGTGATTTGTGTTTTATAACATAAATGAATTCTAATATGAATCACATTATGAAATGTTGAGTAAAAGAATCAATAATTGAACAAAATTTCTTTTTAAAATACAATTTATAACTAATGTTGCATCTTAAAGCAATGTGAGGTCTATTTGCAATGAACTTCATCATTTGAACATCTGTCAAATATCAAGGAGGACACACCTGAATTAGTAAATCATTCTAAATTGCCACAGTACATCAACCTGTGGACTTTTAACGATGACAGATTTCAGGTTTTCAGAGGCACCAAACTCGATGGCTATGAATTTGTGACCACGGCCCCTTGTCTATTGTGCTCACAAATATTTGATTAGAATTATGTAAAAAATAACTCATTTTGAGTAAAATGTATGTGCATTTTTCATAAAAAGAATAAAGATGACATGCACATATTTTGCACATATATAAGAGAAGATGTAAATTATTACACCTAATTAAAATGATTAAAAAGAATTAACTTGCAAAATCATGGATTTATGTGTTAAAGTAATTATCATTGTTTAATGTGTGCAATGAATCAGACTTGAAAATGTAATGTGGTTTCTCATTAAATTATAAACTGTGCATAATCCCCTTTATAGTATGAAAATTTATGTATAATGAAGGACTTACAGAAAAGTAAAGTTTTTTAATAAAAGTAGGCAATAGCTTACAAAATTTCTTTTCGATGAATAAGATTTATTTTAGTGGAATAATTTGTAGTGTGGTAAAAAAATAATGTATCAAAAGCTGTAGTGGCATATTTAATATTAAATTAACGATACTAATGTATGCATTCTATAAATTATGCTAAATAATATAATTTATGCAATTTTTCTAAATTCTATCATTTATTGCAGCAGAAACAAAGGTTGAATCCTAGGAGGACCCACTTGTGGTCGCCAAATTTTGAGCGATAAAGGTTACAATATGGTAACCTTTCCATTTCATCAAGAAATTTGGATTTTCAAATCACCGAAAAAAATGGCAACCCTAAAAAAAGTGCAACATTTTTCGCCTTTTCCGAAAAAACGTCATTTTGACATTTGACTTCGCTGGAGGTTGTTAAGAATGGCGTGTGAAAGGAAATTACTTTAAAGTGAGGCTACGATAGGTTTCTTTGTGCTCCTGGGCACATAGGGGAAGAAAGAGACGTTAGAATGGTGTATGAAAGCTAATTTAATTGCTTCTCGTTATGAATGTTCGAGGTGTAAAAAAATATGCGTTTGCAAAAGCGAAAGGGAACGGTTGACGGCTACGAATGGCGTTGCCGCAACCAGTCGAAAGATAATCGCCACGACGTCGTTCGGAGTGTGAGAAAGGGCACTTGGTTTAGCGAAAGCAAACTTGCTATAACTATTATCTTGCGTTTGACGAGATATTGGTTTGGCAAGAGCATGAATGAGTTCGTGATGAATGACTTGAAAGTTAATAAGAATATGAGACAAAGTTAATAAGACATGTGGCGGCGATCTTACGATCACAAGTTGGTGAATGAGAATTTTCATAAATTCCTTGCATCCATCGCAAGGGTGTATCCACCAACAGATCATGACGAAATGCAAGCGTAAGGTAAGTGCTTTTTAACATTTTTTAAAATTGATTTCATGTATTTCTTCGATTTTATCTTTGCGAAACGCCCCTTTCGTCCTTTTTTAAAAATGTAAATCATGTTGTACACACTGGTTTTAGAATACTTTTTAAAATGAATTTCATTGCTTTCTCCGTTTTTTTCTTTATATAATGATTAATTTAATGTATTTATTCGATTTCATCTTTGCGAAAGGCCCATTTCATCCCCCTCCGCTGACGCATGCGCTTCCCAAGAGTTTTTCGTCATTGACGCCTTTTTGAAAACCTTCAATTTGGCGCTTTTTGGCGCCAAAAACAGCAGTGGGTCCTCCTAGGATTTTACCGAAACTAATTGAAGAAACATCCGACTTCTCTATTTTTCATGCTTTCTTGTGGGAAAGTCACTAGTTTTTGAAGAAAATGAACTTTATTGTCATTTAAATAGTCAGATTTCATTTTATTACTATTTATTATTATGGCTGAAATTTATTTTATTGTTTGCTTGATTTTTAAAAGTATGAAGATGTCATATTTTTTATAATGAATTTTAACTTCAATAAAATGTATTATACCTATTTTCAAAATGTACAAAATATGTTCACAAGTTTTCAGAATAATTTCATTTTTTTTTAAAAATATATTTATTATTTTTATTTTTATTTACTTACTATTAGTTACTATAATAACTAATTGAATAAGGTTTTTTTTGTAAAGTGAAATGTTAAAAAATGCCATTAGGAATAGTTAGTTTTGAATTTTTTCTGCTACCAAAATATTCGTTTCTGAAAAATTGTAAATATTATGTATGTATAAAATTTGCTTTCTGTTCCATATTGTAAAGCATTGATAAATGTGTGTGTATATATAGTGTTTTGTGACACACAAATAAAATCAGATTAATACCAATAGTATAGTTACTTTTGTTAGATGGAATTAGAAGAGATTCAGTAACATGTTCTGTTTTAGATAAATGTGATTCAATTAACAAATTCTGTCTTCACAAAAAAACTGGATCTTTCATTCTAAGATTGTATAGAAATCATGAATTAAGAATACTTATTGGACATTAGAAGTTATTTAAATTAATGATTATACATAATGAACATTCTATTTTAACCTACCAAAGGGTTGCTGGAAAATTTTAAATAAAAAAAAATAGATAAGGATATATATTCTTGTATACAATCAAAATATAAATTGAAATTTTAAAATAATACGAGTTTTGAATTATCTTTGTATAACATTAAATCATAACATCAAAAGTAATTTTTAGCTGAATCATGAATGAGTTGAGTTGAGTTGAGTTGAGTTAATATTAACGTCGCACTGTTCAGCTACACGAGGGCTTTTGGCGACGGACCACGTAATTTTGAACCAGGGTCAAGTGACGTGGACGACACCTGAGCTGGCACCCCCCTCTCCTAAAGCTGAAACATGAAAAAAAAAGTGTATTGAGAATTGCTGACGTTGTTCCTATGTTAAGGAATGAAAACTGGCCTTCTTTCAATACTTCCCAATGTTTCTAAATCCTCAAACAGAAAAAAAAATCGAAGCGGCCGTCCATATTTGTTTACAAATCCGCTAGTTACCCTCTGAAATCGGCGGGTAGAATCCGCGGGTTATTTTTGGATGAATAATCCGTGGATTTGGTGCGATCCGCAGATGAGAATAACGATGTTTCGCCAATCTGCGAGTTACCTCCGTTTCGGGGATAACTCGAGAATAACCCGCGATTGAGAATACGACCGTTAACAGTGTAGAAGTTGATATGCTATAGAGCCACCTGGTGGGGAGCTGCAACAAAGAGGATTGCGCAAAAACGTACTCCACAAAAAATACATATACATGCCAATTTTCATAGTAATCGTTTGAACCATGTTGCAGTGATGTGATTTCTTGTATGCAAACATCCATTTTTATATTTATAGACTACTGTACTGCACGAAGTGATTAACGTATATTCTCCGGCGTAAAATGCAGTCCTTGCGTTCTTTTAAATTTCTAGGCGCACTCAATGAAAAGTATACCCCTATTTTCAATAAAGAATCTGAATTATAGAAGTGCAATGCTTCTACTTACGTCTAAAACTTGTCAAAATGAATAATTAAAGTAAAGAATGAATTTAACCAGGGAGGGATTACGCGGGGAACTGAGTCAATGGGAAAACTGTTAAAAATGATCTTGTCGGTATCCTCCTATATGACAATCTTCATACTAATTAAAATGTATTTATTGTAAATGTTCTTTTGGGAGAGGGAGGGAAGAAGGGCAGGTTGACAAGCATTTTTTTCCTTTTTTTACAATCTTAAGCTCTATAGGGTGGCCGAGTTCCCCGTGTGACTACTTTTGTTTCCGAATATTTTCTATGAACAAGTTACATTTTATCCCTATAAGCAACTTAAAGGTTTCAATTGTTGCGTTCTACGACTCAATATGGTTTATAAATGTAAATGATCAGAATATAAAAAAAAATGGGCATCTACCATCTCAACTGGAGGAAGTTTGAACTGACTCATCAAGGGAAGAACTTGATGAAATAATGAATATTAATTAAGAATATTGATCATGGTAGCAAAGATAATTTTCATAAAAGGGGTGAACATGAAAATTTTCAAATGCTACTTAAAGAACTCCATCAAGAAACATATAAAGGTACAAGTTTACCACAAGACACATTGCGTCGTGTCTAAAAGACACAAAGTAGAGCATGTTGTTACCTGTTATTTAAGGACAAAAAAAACTACATTAACTTGAACACGATATAACAGTTTTGTCAGCAAATATCATTCCTCTAATGTTAGCTAATATTGTCTGTGGTTTGTGTCATTTATAAAAGTTACGCACATTTGGAACATCTTAGTTCAGATAAGCTTGATAGAATTTTTTTCTCAAATTATCAAAGAAAACTTCATAAGTCCTTAGAAGTAGGTTAGCATACTTTATTTTAATTAAATTATTCTGTGGAATTACAAATTTTGCCATGTATAATAATAATAATAATAATAATAATTGGGGTGCAGTGCGTTATCTCGAGCGACCACTAACGTTAGTATCGAGTGCGTGGTTTCTCCACGATTAAGCATAATTAAAAAAAACATTTAAAAAATCTAGTATATCTAGCACTCTAGATACCGAGAGAGAAAGATAATTATTTATTAAAAAAATCAGAGTAATAGTTAAAGGGGAAGAAGAAACAGAAAGCGATTATATACAGATAGATATGTAGAACAGAAGACACACTTTTCGTGTTATTCAATACTGAAAGCTCACAATGTATGGCATTCCTATACATTATATTTACATACATGTCAAAATCTATTTTTTTATTTGGCTCGTCTTTTCCTTATTTTTAAAACCATCAATTTTATATCCAGTGAATAACGCCCACCCATAAATTTTGATACTTTAGTGTGTGCGTGTGTTACAAGGTACTCGCTAAACGCCGGGATATACTGTTAACTCGGCATCACTCACGCGTAAAAAACAACCGAAAATTCTCGCGCAGGGTATTTCATCCCCAAGGGTGTTTACATTCTGTTTTTACAATAACATCTGAAAACAAAAGTTAAAAAGGAAGAAAAGTAGGAAAGGGAATATATTTATTACATTTTTCACACGGAAATTTAGTTTTTCTGTTCTTCCTATATGCGCATTCAGTACAATGTTTATATACTTTTTTAAGTTTGTCGTGAGCTATTGCGATGTTTTCATTGGATCTTAATTTTTTTAAATCTGTATCTTTTTAAAACTAAACAAACTTAAATTATTTATTCTTTAAATTCAAAAAATTTTAATTTTATTTTTATTTTGTCTTATTCTTCCAGCAATAGATTTTTTTTTCAAAAGTTCATCTGAAAGTGGATAAGATCTGTACCAGTTGTCTCCTTTAAAATTACGTTTTTCGCAAATACTTTTT
This sequence comes from Trichonephila clavipes, assembly GCA_019973935.1. Classification (NCBI taxonomy): domain Eukaryota; kingdom Metazoa; phylum Arthropoda; class Arachnida; order Araneae; family Nephilidae; genus Trichonephila; species Trichonephila clavipes. The sequence goes on from BMAU01006803.1 coordinate 77,839, forward strand.
GTTTCTCTAAATGTAAGACATTTATTTTCAACAGTGTCTTCCGCTTCTAAATCGGTATCGATTTCAGTGGAGGAATCATACTTGCTGAGATATACTGTTTATCATTTCATTCTTCGTCATCATAATCGCGAGGAGAATTTCTTCATCTGAAAAAATATTGTTGTACTATATCTATTAAATTACTTAAATATCACATTTTTTCATCATAACTAAAATAATACGCCATAGCATAAGGAAGATTCAAAACGTGCTCATGCATTCAGAACTGTAACGATGATTCGAGCGCTTGGTATGACATACCCGAAGAGGCTGTGTTTAAAAATATGTATTTAGAATTCGCCTACAAGCTAAGCCCCCTCAAAAATAATATGACATTAAAGTCAGTTACACGATAAGTTATCCATTTTCCAAAAAAAAGTTTAGAAGGAGCGTTGAAAAAGTTAGACGGTGGGTATGGCATACCCTGCGCGAGAAGTGCCGGGATAGAAAACCTGCACCCACAATCAAGGACTCAAGACAAAAACAAAGATTAATTTATTACTCAGAGACAATAATCACCGCAAAATCACAATAAATATGGTGGGAAATTACCTGAATTATTGATTTCAGTTGTAAAGATACTAACAATTTCAATTTTCTGCCTCCTAATTCCTATGGAATCAAATATGCGAAAAGGTAGGGGAATATTTTTTTTAAAGCTATTCTATTTTTCCCGATTTTTGTTATTGATTTTTACTTTTGCCCTCGTTTACTCATCTTCTCTTTCTTCTTTACATACCTCAAGCAAGAGTGGAAATTTCCATGCCTTAACTGTGACGAATTTGCAGAGTTGGCGAACTATATTTTTATCCCTCCGGACGAGGTGTCGTGATAGAATTTTCTAGTACCACTCTGACACTGAATACAAATCTGGAATAGAGTGTCTCTTTTAGGCTTAGATCTCCTTGTTTGATTGCTTACTTACCTAAGTTATTTAAAGCAATCGTAAATTTAGTTGTGGATCTGTGCATCTCATTTTCATGTCAAAAAATTATTGTAAATAAAGTATAGTTTAAAAAAAAACTGAAAAACATGCTTTTATGGTTTTAATCGAATTAAAAAGTAAAAAATAATTCTTAATATACGAATAAAATGATAAAAGAGAAAATTAATGTCATTGGGGTAAAAGCATTGGGCGCTCTATATCAATTGTTATAATTTCTTACTAGTTCTATTCCGAAATGCTGAGTTAGTGTAAAAATGTAGTACAAAGCACCACGAGCTTTTAACACAATGGCACATTAGTTTTCTTGTTTATTTATATTAAGAACTATTTTTTACTTTAGTTCAATTAATGATAAAATCATATATTTTTAGTTTTTTTTAACTATCATTTATCCATGCGCTTTTAATTTTTTTTTTTAATATTTGACCCGCGACCGAAAAATCTCTGAGTTAGAACAAATTATTTTTTTCACAGGCACGAATCTTTTTTTTTTAATTTCCATTTTCAGAAAGACTGGACAATTGCTTTTATTATGATAAGAAATAACTGACACACACACAAAAAAAAACGTTTTCACTTCTAGATTTACTCTTAATCTTTTAGTCTCTAAATCTGGAAGTAGTTGCCACAAATCTGAAAACGATATATAGAATTAGTCGCCAAATCTGGATGTGGTACATGAAATTAGTCGCCATATCTGGATGTGGTACTTAAAATTAGTCACCAAATCTGGAAATGGTATAATGAATAAGTTGCCAAATCTCTGGATTTTCCTGTCTCCTGACTATCCTGTTCAGAACATTGCAACAAAATTATGAAATTATTGTATTGTCATCGCGCGGTCCTTCACAAGTGTGCAAAATTTCGAATTAACCTGACCTTTTAAAGGGGGTAAAAATTGAGTTCAAGATTCCGTTACATACACGTGAAACTTATAAAAGCGTGTTAAAGATTAAAATTGTTATTGTATTAACAATTACTATTTTTATATTTTTTTATGTATTTTTAATTGAAAATACTAAGAAAATGTGTTATTTTGTATTTCATTGATAGAAAAATAATTAGATGTAAATTAAATTCAGCAGTACTCTTTCAGCCCAAAATCAGCAAAGGAAAATTCAAATTTTCTTAATATATACAAAAATGATGTAACCTAAATTTACGTAATAAAAAGTACTATAAGTGTAACCTGGAAGCGGTTGCACTGGGCACAGAGTCACCCCAAGCTTAGGAAATCTTGGATTCTGGAAAAACTATTTGTTTGTTACAGATAACCTTGTCAATATCCTTCTTTATCACAGATTTCATGAAACTAAAATGCCTTTCTCACATATATCATTCTTTTTAAAGAATGACAACTGTTTTTAACAATCTTATGGTACTTGGAGTGAATACGTACCCGAACGATCACATTTGGATCAAAATATTTTAAATGAAGATCCTATATTTTTCTCTTGAACAAGTTAATGATTTGCTGTGTTGAAAGTCTCATTATGGTTTACAAATATAAATTAAGATATCCGTACACCTTCAAAACGTCATTTTCGTCAAATTTTTCGATTTTTTAATTTAAATGTTATTTGAAAATATGAACTTTTTCTTTAAAATGGTGTTTAAATTTTGTTTCTATCTTATTTAGAACTTAAGTTATGGGGATTTGAGTTTCATTCGATAGCACCTTTTTGAACCCAGAGAAGTACAAGTCTGCATTGCGAAGTAGAAAAAATGTTTGTTGACATTTTTATTTTTCAAAGTATCGTTTAAATATGCAATAGTAAGAAATTTAAACTTTTTAAAATATGAATTTGAGTTTTCAGAATTATCAAGAATATAATTGGCAACAGGCTTTTATTTATATTTTTATCTAGAATCTGGCAAGAAAATAGAGTGCTTTACTGTTTGTTTACATTTGCTTATGATTGCGTAGCTCTTTATAAGCTTTTGTTCAATCCTTTTTATAGCAGAAAATTTTAATTTTTGTCATTTAAAATGGGCAATGCTAAACGTAGAGTTAGTGCAAAGAGAAAACGCCAATTTACAGGTAATGGATCTACCATTAAACATTCAAAAAATAGCAGCGCAACATCTACCAACGCCAGTTCTTCAAAAATTAAAATACCTCCTGCCTTTGATGAAGAAATAGCAGAATATATCAACGTAAACCACTTACTGGTAACAAAATAATTTATATGGAAGTCCTCTTTTAAATTTGTTTTTACAACTTTGCTGCCCAAGATGTTTCGAAGAAGGTATCCTGCTTTCTGAGGATTCGACATATGGTTTGTGCTCAAATTTTGTTATCAGGTGTAAACATTGTGACTTTTACTCAGGGTTTTCTAGATCAAAGAAAACTTTAAACTGTCCTGAAGTAAATACAAGATTTGTGTGTGGTATGAGACAAATTGGGAAATGTTTTTCTGCTGGGTTTAAATTATGTGGTACGTTAAATTTACCCAGGCTCAGTAAAACTGCGTACACTAATCATGAGAATAAACTCATGTTAGTGCACTATCAATGCAAAAAGCAGCTTCTGAACTGTTAGTGCTACATCCTACTAAAAATAAAATTGTTGAATGTGGCATTTCAGTTGATGGAACGTGGCAGCATAGAGGTTACTCTTCCATGAATGGGTGTGTCGCAGCTTTGTCAGTTGACACTGGTAAAGTAGTAGACATTGAAATAATGTCGTCATATTGTCCCACCTGCAGAAAGATTTCTAAAATGCCTAGAAGCATTAAGTCGGAAACTTTTGCAGCAGATCATGTGTGCCATAGCAATTTTCAAGGTTCTGCGTTAAAAATGGAAGCTGTTGGTGCTACGAGAATCTTCCAACGTTCTATTGTCAAACGAGGCCTTAAATATGCACATTATTATGGAGACGGGGACTCTAAGGGCTTTATCAGTGTCAAAGATACTTATGGGAAGGAGAGCGTCACAAAATATGAATGCATTGGTCATGTTCAAAAGAGAGTAGGTGCGAGATTGCGCAAACTAAAGTCTAAAAATAAAAATCTGTCTGGTAAAGGCAAACTCGCCGACTCTTTTATTGACCGATTGCAAAACTATTATGGGATTGCTGTTCGTAGCAATGTTGGAAACCTATCCGGTCTTCAGCAAAATGTTATTGCGGCTTTGTTTCATTGCTCATCAGTGTCGAGAATCCGATGCATGGGCAGTGTCCCATCGGAAAAGATAGTTCGTGCTACTACCAGCGAGCACTGTTTTGTGGCAAAAAGCCAAACGAAAAATATAAAGGCTTATCAAATGAAGTACTAAACACGATTAAGCCTGCATATTTAGAGTTGTGTATCAAAGAACTGCTTACTAAATGCCTGCATGGCAAAACACAAAATTCAAACGAGTGTTTAAATGGCGTTATATGGCAGAGAGTACCCAAGGAAGTTTTCGTGTGCCTCAAAATTTTAAAATCTGGTGCATTGGATGCTGTGATCCAATTTAATGATGGATACAAGGGTTGTGTTGAAATTTTTAAAAACTTAATATAACTCCTGATTATTTTACTTTAAAAGCATACAAACATCTTGACATCAATAGAATTAACGACGCAGAACGACATTCAACACTAAATGTAAAGCAGCGTAGAAAAATTTTAAGAACTACAAGGGAAAAAAATCAATGTTTTAGAGAGTAAAGAAGGTGTTATTTATAAATCAGGAGCATTTTAAGTATATCAAATTGTGTTTAATATTAAAATTTGCAGTTCAAAGTTTATTTCTGATTTATCTCAAAATGAATTTGTTTAACGTATTGACATCTGACAACGTAAATATTAGAAAAATTTGTGAACCAAATTAGTTCAAATTTTATAAATATATTTGTTTTATAGATTTAAAGAACCCCTACTACTCTCATAATTATATAGTTGATATGTTTTTAGTAACTAAGGTATATATCATGCTCGTAATAATTTTTTAATGATTTTTCAATGTTCTTTTACTCGAAACTTGATAAAAATTGTAATAAATTGATTATCATCAGGAAAATAGTACCAGCCCTAAAAATGTTATAATGATCATCATCAAATTTACAGAAAAGGGATATTTTGTTTACATTTGAGTTATGTGCGTTATTCTAATAATCAATTTAATTACTATTTACACTATGCTTTACTCCCTAAAATTTTTTTATGTACTACAAGTAACATATTAAATGTATTTTTCATAGTTTTAAGTTATATTTCATCAGTAAAAATATTTTAATAGCAAATATTACAGTTTTTTAAAAAAATTTCTTCGAAGGGGGGTGTACGGATATCTTAAAAGAGCATAACAAAGAAGAGTATCGGTGATCCTATTAGATGAAGTCAAAACTTCGGGGGAAAATGGTCAAACAAGGGAAGAAACTGATGAAATAATGAATAGTAATCATGCTAGCGAAAGTAAATTTGAGAAAAGCGACAAACATGTAACGTTTCAGTTGAAAGGAAAATTTTTAAATGATTCCTAGAGAACTGCATCAAGAAATATATGAAGCCAAAAGTGTACCAACAAGTCGCATTGCACCAAGTCAAAAAGACACCGGCAAGAAATAGTTCAACTTGCTTTTTGTAGATCATCAAACTATAAAAACCTGACCAAAATATGACAGTTTTGCCTACAAATATCATTCTTGTAATGTTATCTAAAAGTGTCTGTGATTTATGTCATTTTATAAGAAAACACGCATATTTAAAACGTTTTAGTTCAGTTTGAATAGATTTTTTTCTCAAATTATGAAAAAAAAATAATGAAAAGTCTTTAAAAGTAGAGAAAAATACTTTATCTTCTAAAGAAGTATCTTAATTAAATTACTCACAGAAATTATAATTTTTAAGGTGCACAACAAAAATAATTATAACAAAAAAGATTGGGGGAGACTCTGTCACCCCAAGTGACCGCTAAAATTAGTATCAAGTGCACGACTTCTTGTGGGTTAATAAAAAAAACGAAATATATGTGTTTCTATCTTTTCTCTGTAACACGAATATCTAAGCTACTTTGAAAATTATCTCTCAAAGTTTCATTAATATGGACAAGAAAATTTCTAAATGGTTATATGTATATTTTTCTACTTAAAAGTAAATAAGTTTTTGCTCATAATTTTAAATGCTAGTATATATATATATATATATATATATATATATATATATATATATATATATATATATATATATATATATATATATATATATATATACCGGGTGAGCAAAAAGTCCGTAAAAATTTTAAAAATTCATAAAATCCGGAGAAATGAACGAAAAAAGAAACTGTTTGCAGGATCAGCATTAGTATGTCACGGGATTTTTTTTAAGCTAGAAAAAAAATAATTCGAAAATCATCCGGTAGGTGGCGCTGATGTACGCAAATCAAAGAAACAATGCATACATAATGAATAGAAAACTTTCACAACTTTATTACACCACATGACCACCACCACAGGGGAGAAGACATTCCAGGCGAGTGACAAACCAGCAACGGCAGAGTGCAGCACGTCCGGATGTATGGAGGATATTTCCCTGCGGATCGCATCTTTCAGTTCCGACAGACTTGATGGACCGGATAAATACACGCGAGATTTCAAGTATCCTCACAACCAGAAGTCTGCCGGTGTTAAATCTGGAAACCGAGGAGGCCATGGGTACCTCCAGCGCCTGCTCACGATTCTTTCTTCCCCGAACGTCTGTATCAGGAATGCCTTAACCGGGTTAGCAGTGTGACTGGTTGCTCCATCCTGCATGAACGTGACATTCGCAATCTGACCTCGTTGAATTAAACATGGCACGACAGTCTCCCGCAGAAGCGTTAGATAACGCTGAGCATTTACTGCTTCCGTTATCCATCCATTTACTGGGCACTGCGTTTCAAAGAAGGGTCCTATGATAAATGAACCCGTGAAACCACACCATGCTGTCCCTTTTGGGGAATGCAATGGCTTCTGTGTGTACTCACGTGGATTAGAGGTCGCCCAAATGGGACAGTTATGGTTAACGTCACCATGAAGCGAGAAATGTCCTGTTCCATTTTAGAGAAGGCCCACTTCGCAAATGCTTCCCTCTGTGCGGTATCTGCTGGCAAAAGTTCATGGCACGATTGCAATTTGTATGGGTACAGCTGGAGGATTCGACGAAGAATATTGCGGACAGATGATGGTGGTAAGCCCAATCATCTGACAGCTTCACAAGCACTGTTGGTCCTTGAAGCAATCGGACGCAATCGCTTCCATTTCGACAGCAATGCAGGGTACACGTGCTTCTTTCAAGCATGGTCGTCTGGCTCGTGCTCGATCCTCCAACTTTCCTGTTTCCTCAAAACGTTTAACAAACTTTAAGAGACCTGCAGGTGTTAAAGGGCCTTTTCCACTCTTCACATTTTTCTGAACTAAGAATTTACGCAAGGCAATGGTCGCTGATTCCTCGTTCATGTAAAATAACTTCACCAACAAAGCTTTATCCGGCGCACTGAGCATCCTTGTTCGCATTCACTGTATGTAATGGGGAAATGAATGTGGATTCATTGAGAGCAAAGGTTTTTATAGCCGTCTAATTTGCATATTTACACCACAGACGCTTGTAACAGCGCCACCTACCGGATGATTTTCGAACTATTTTTTTCTAGCTTAAAAAAAATCCCGTGACATACTAATGCTGATCCTGCAAACAGTTTTTATTTTCGTTCATTTCTCCGGATTTTATGAATTTTTAAAGTTTTTACGGACTTTTTGCCCACCCGGTATATACGTGTGTGTATGAGAATGATTAAATTTGATATTAATTAACTTCGTCCTATGAAGAGACATAATTGCTTTAGGCGACGGATCTCGCAATTTTGAACCATGGTCAAGTGTCGATTACGAAAATTACGCGGACACCTCCTCTCTAAAGTACCTCATCATTCCATTCAGCTTTCAGCCATTAAACACATCGAAGGAGGACTTCGAGCATCAACAGATTTTATGTATATCGCGCCCTTTAAATGGTGGATCATTGATAGCATTTGGACCCGAACATGCGAATCAGCAATGCCGGTCACGTATCCACTGCTCGGCTTACGCGACTATAGTGCTTGACATGGAGAAATACATGAATTAAACAACTATTCCTTAATGTTTGTTAATAGAAAGTAAGTATAAGTCAGTTGACATTTTTTTAAAGTAACAATGCTAATAAGATATATAAATTAAGATCTCATAGGACTCTTAAAATGCAGATTTTTCAATTTTTTGAAAAAAAAAATATATGTTATAGCCTCAATATTTCTGATAATTTTGGTACCAAAATTATGCTGATACTATGAAAACTTCCGAAGTTATTCAGAAATAAGTGGTGAAACTTAAACGAAAACCCTATCTCTTTCTTATCTTTAACTTCATTTTCTCAAAACAAAAAAAATTTGCTTCCGCGCAGCATTTCTCAGAAAATATTTATGGCATCAATTTGAAATTTTATACACCTTTTCAAAATTAGGCTCTTCATAACTTATACATCAATTTTCAAAAAAAAATTAATCTAACCATTTTTATTTGAATTTTAATTAATTTTTTTCTTAAAATTTTAAAACTTTCATTGTAAAATTGTGTATTTAATTTTTTTTCTCTAAATTTCCTAAACGTGAGTATAACTTCAAAAGCGGACACTTTTATACCAAGTAAAATTAATTCTGTAAATTTTGATGAATTTCGTACTTCAGAATCCTGCGTGGTGTAAAATACTAATTTTCATATTTTTGAAAAATTGTCCAATACTTATTTCTTTATAACTTTTTTAAATTTCTTCTCAAATTCTCTGCAATTTTGAAAAATAATGTATGCATATATGATTATCTTGTGGTAAAAATTACAAATTATTGTTTTGCTTTATTGCTAAGTTACATTGGTTTGAAAAAGGATGTCTTTTTCGCGTGCACGGATATCTGTTAAGAGCCCTTTGCGCCGTTAAATAAATTAGGATATCAATTAAATTACAATTAATATCTTATTAATTATTTGAGATCCCTCTTTTTGAAAAAATGATTGCAGATATTTGTAAAAAAATTCTATTTAATAATGAAATTACCTCTATAATTCAGACGACTTTCTTAGCTTGTCTAGAAATATGGTTCGACAGATTATTATCTAGGGCCTTATATGATTCCATGATTAAAATATGTACTGTAGTTCTTTAAACATAAAAATTTGCCAAAGCTAAATCTGGTATCTGAACTACTTTAATTAAAATACTTACATTGAATAATATATTGAAATACGCATATAGTGTTCTACAGATAGTAATTTTACGCAGAAGATGGAATTTCACAAACTAAAAATCTCTTATTTAACTAAAACTATTTAACCCGCGATCATCGTAAATGTTTGCTTCTTAACCCACGATCACTCGTGCGGGATGTTCTGTACACCCCATCAACAAGAAAATCCTCCCAGGATTCTAAAAAGAATGCGCAGAACCACGGTTCTATCTGTAGCTGCATATTTTAGGTCATTGAACCTTCAGGCCTGAGGCAATCCCTCTTTCTCGAATGATTGGAATGTAATGAACTTCAACAGCTTCTCTGGGGGAGGGCTGAGAAGTCCCGCGAGAAGTTCATCATATGTATACAGTCTGCTCTGAATGTTTGGAAAATGATTAAAATATTATTTTTCTAATTTCTACTATCATTATCTTATTAATTATAAAGTATATTCATTATTGGTATGTACGTGTTACTGGTTTATCAAAAAATATAAAATTCTGTCTTTTAAAACGAAAATTTTGTATGTTTAGTTTAAATTAATGTTAGTCTTATTTGTATGAAATGCATTTAATAATTTTATTTGTACAATACAAAAACTTTATAAATATGTATCATAATGACTTAATTTTATTTTCATAATTAAATACACGAGTTAAAAGTTTGGGGTGTTCTCTACACCCCGCCAGTAACGACGGTAGCAAAAACAAGTGCGAGTGACCACTGGTTAATCAAAGTATGATCTGTATTTTTTTTATATAATGGAGAAACTCGAATAATTAATTCCTTGAATTACTGACTGATAAAAGTAATTACATCTCTCTGCATGGGTATTGCTGTGGTATATTTATCCTTATGATTTGATTCATAAACTTGTCTTTGTATAATAACAGATTACAAACTTCAAAAAACACAAGATTTAAAGAAAATATTCAGAACAAGCTAGGTCAAAATTGGAAGTGAAACATTAAAACGCCAAAGAACTATAATTAATCATTAATTAAACACTCTTCTGTTAGTAAGAATGAATATTTCGTGGGTGTGAATGGATTTCATTTTGTGATTTCCTTGCCAAGAAATAAATGGTTTTGCTTGAAATTTCTTTTTCATCCCGTCTAATTAACAACAATTACAACATTTGTACCATGTCATTTAGAAAATTTGAAGTAGAATACTTGCCAATTCTATCATTCGGCCAGAATACATAAAATACTACTATCACCCCGGTTGTACATACTTCGCTATAATGGAAGGGTTCCAGAAAAAAATGAGACTGCAATTTGTATTTGAAGCATCTTAAGTATATGCAATATTTATTCGAGTCTAAGCCTCACTGTTTACTAATTTTTAATGCAATTGAAAATCGGATGATACTTATAATCAAAGGCAGTAAAATTTGATGGAAGGGGGAAAAGGAACATGGTACTATGATGGTTTGAACAATTACATATTTCGTGTAGATATTTAAATTTAACTATTCCCTTCTTGTATTAGTTGTCCTATATTTCAATATTTTTCTTTAATTTTTTAACTATCGTATACGGATGTGATATTTTTTTTCAGGAACAACCGAATGATAGACAATGGAAGCATAAATTCCTGCAGTATTAAGTAGATCATAAAATATTCGCAATGGCCAACGGTTACATATTCGCTATACGTTATATATACGGCACATTTCATCAGTGATATCACCACCGCCTGTATTATAAAAATTTACAATTTCAAGTTTCATCTCTCCAAGTTTGGTTCCGAAATTACACAGTCATTTAATCAACTTAGTTCATCTGGACAATCTGTTGATACAGCATCTAATAGACGACGAAGTCGCTGTTTCTCCCTTTCCCATGAATTTTGCGTCATAATTTGCTGGAAAATGTTTTGAATTTTTTTTTCAAAAATTATATTTTACAATTATTTTATAGAATTGTATTATTTTTATGTTACAGTTATTGAAATTTTAAATAAAATATACATGCATATAATATATTTGAAAAGAAAATTGTAAGCGGAAAGAGAAAACATACTCTTTTGTAGATGCTTCGAGTACGAAAATATAACTCAATCACTCGCGGGGTGTTCTCAGCACCCTAGATAAAATTTGGAAGGTCGTTACATTCCAATCGTCTTAGCGAGATTGATTGCATCATACCTGAAGGTTCGATGACCAGTTGCCCACCCGGTAGCTGTTAGCGAACTGACTGCTGTGCCATTGGGACTGGGCTCAAATCCCGGAGAAGACATGGATGTTTGTAAATGTATAGTGCATTCGCGGCAAGGGGGTACTTTAAATAGCTGTCGAGCCGCAAGTCCTCTCGGGAGGTTAGTTGGAGGCCCCTGACCACCCTCAGGGTGTTCTCCCTATAAATCGGGATGAAACCGAGCTAAATCATTCAGTCACCTGTATGGTGCTCAAAGCTATGGTTAACGAATGACGTCACTTAACCCTTTGTCATGAATTTCGTGGGCCTTGATCTGGCCTTTGTCGATCAGGTGGCATTAGTAACAACAACAACAACAAGTTCTTTGACCTGAAATGTGCAGCTACAGAAAAAGACCATGGATCTGATTATTTTCAGAATCCTAAGATGCGTTTCTTGTTTCTGGTGTGTACAAAACACTACGTGCGAGTGATCACGAGTTAATAGTATTACGTAGAGATCAAAATATATTCGCTGAGAGAATTCGCCGTCATTTCTACACTGCTAATTGTAAAAAAATGCAACACCATGAATTAATCATCAGAATTAAATGGACTTTGCACTAAATTTTAATTATATGATGTTACGCGAAATATTAAAAAGTTTCATAGCCATCATGCATATGTGACATGCGCAGTGCCAACTGAACTGATTCTAGAAGCGTATAATTAGAGGGCTGTAGCGGGACGTTGAAAATATTTAATAATTATTTGTTATAGGCGAACGTTTAGTGAGAGCTAAATATGCCTCCGCGACGAAATAAGAAGTTCCTACAAATTAAAGGTTTGAACGGGGGAGGATTATCGGCCTTCGAGAAGAAGGTTTTTTTATCACGCGATAGGGGCTTGTGTGCAGCGAAACAGTTTCACAGTGCAGCGAGTTTGGAAGCAGTCGGCGACGGAAGGTGACGTCAGCGTGCGACGATTGACACCTGCTCCGCATGACAGTGAATGAGAGGACAGTTTCATTCAGGCAGTTATCGCTCGTTGATCTACATGTGTACTAATGTCGGCTTCGTCAATTCATCGATGTCTGTTGCACCGTTGATTGCGTGTAAGAGTGCCTTTATAAAGAATCCCCCTCGCGGCAAACCATTGACGGTTGCATCTGCGTTGGGTGCATGAGCACCGAGTTTTCTTTTTAAATGAATCACGCTTCAATTTGTGGACCATGATACCCGCAATCGTATTAGACGCCTATGCTGGTGAACGCTACCTTCCAGAACGTATTATCGAACAACATTGTGGCCTAACACCCGGAGTTGGGTGCGATTTTGTATCATGGTCGATTCAATTTCCTACGAATTGAGGGTAATCTCAATAGTAACAGGTACGTCCGTGAAGTGCTTCAGTCCGAAGACATTCCCTTCTCTTAAGGCATCCCTGGAGCTTTTTTTCAGCAAGCTAATGCACGTTCACATGTTGCAAAGATTGTTCGAGAATTCTGCTCAGCCCAACACATGCAACTTCTTCCTTGGCCTGCTTATTCGCCGGATATGTCGCCTATTGTGCCCTTGTGGGATTTAGTTGGTCCTGCAGCTTCAAAAGACGAACTTTTGCTGCGCATACAAGTAATATGGAATTCTCTTCTACAAGCAGACATTCAAAATATGTTTGACTCCATGCCACGTCATATAGCAGCACTCATTGTAGCTCATGGTGGCTACACCAAATACAGATATCGGACACTTAATATTGTCTTTTTGCTGTGAAATATTCGTCAATTATTTTTACTAATACAAGTCGTTTGTGCATTGACTTTCATTGAATTCTGATCATTCAATCATGGTGTTGCAATTTTAAAAACAGCAGTATATAAGGGAAGCTATAGCCCACAGGGATCAACAACATATGTCGCTCGTTACAATTCTCAGCAGCACTCTGCACTACTCAACAAATTTGTCAAATTTTTTAGTGTATGGAAGCTGATAATTTTGTAATGAACTGTAATTGACAAACATCTTCAGAATTATATAGATTTACGAAATTACGGAAGAATCTGAAAGATAACTAACTCTAAAGATAAATTTACAGCTATTTTGGACATTGTTGAACATCATTGCTGGAGAAATTTAGTTGATTGAAAAGAGAAAATTACATGTACTCTCTGCTTTCCGCTTTTAAATTCTATATATCTAAGTAAAAATTCTTCCCTCATATGAAAAATAGTTTGAGTCCAGAAATAAGTTGTTTTACAGCTTACTGCTCAAAATAGTTTCAAATTGAATGCCACACATTACACCGTTGATTTTGCGATATAAAAATAGAGCGGTGCAAGTACTAGGTTCGCATTAAAAATTTTATTTATTTTTATATTTAAGCATAAAGAAGGGGGATGCTTATATTTTTGTTGTCTATTTCTTACTTAAATATGTTTAAATTACATGATTTATTTACTTTATTTTTTTAAATTTTTGTTAAAGATATAGTTATATTTTATGCTGCTACTTTTTATGTTAAGAAGTATCTTTAAATGATGCAAAAATGACATATAAAACTTTAGATCTGTATATTATTCACCTCTATTCTATAACTCTTACTTAAATACTTACATACTCAGGAGAGTAAAGCTCACCCAAAGGTTTCGAGCGCTGCTATCCGACCTAATTTTCTAACTCTGCATGTATTATAGCGACTGAAAGAATTTATTTCTCGCTATAATTGCCTTTCAATGTAGAGCGCTGATTCGCATTAATAGATTGGTTTGGCACGCCACAGCTAAAATGGTTGCCGACTCTTGTTATAAACTAATAATCATAGTTAAGAACTTAATGATGGCAACATTTCCATCATGTTGAAATATAATTCTTGGTTTAACGAAATATATTGTGAAAGTAAAGGGTGTTTTTTTAGAGGTATAGAACTTTAAATTGCAATAAAACAACGATGTATTATTCGATTGACATGAATTTTTTTTTTTATTCGAAAGATAATCTTGTGGCATTACATTTTAAATATGATATCTGGCATAGGACTCCCACGGCTGACTCGAATGTAGTCCAATCTGGACGTCCAATTTTCGATGACTTTTTCCAACATTTGTGGCCGTATATCGTCAATAACACGGCGAATGTTGTCTTCCAAATGGTCAAGCGTTTGTGGCTTATCCGCATAGACCAATGACTTTACATAGCCTAGCGGTGTTAAATCACAAGATCTTGGAGGCCAATTCACAGGTCCAAAACGTGAAATTAGGCGGTCACCAAACGTGTCTTTCAATAAATCGAGTGTGGCGCGAGCTGTGTGACATGTTGCGCCGTCTTGTCGGAACCACAGCTCCTGGACATCATGATCGTTCAATTCAAAAATGAAAAAGTTAGTATGCATGGCTCCATACCAATCACCATTGACTGTAACGTTGTGGCCTTCATAGTTTTTGAAGAAGGATTCCACCAGCCCATAAAGCGCACCAGTCAGTTTCTCTGGATTCAACGGTGTTTCGACATACACTTGTGGATTAGCTTCACTCCAAATGCGGCAGTTCTGTTTGTTGACGTAGCCATTCAACCAGAAGTGCGCTTCATCGCTAAACAAAATTCGCTTATGAAAATCGGGAACAACGGCAATCTCGTTTTGGCCCATTCGACGAATCTACGCCTTGCTAGATGATCGTTTTGATGGATTGCCAAACCAAACTGAGAATAAATCACTTGACAGCTGTTAAATCGGTCGCCATCTTGGAAAGTAGTGCCAACTTAAACTTCTATACCTAGAAAAAAAAACACTCTTTATAAGGAAGACTAAATAAAAGACTTATTTTCCAAGCTGTGTATTGTACGGAAGATAACAAAGATACGGATCTAATCCTCACCACATTGCTGTGGTTTAAAATTATTTTATTTATTTTGTACACAGTAAAATGTCCTGCATATTTTAAAAGATCTAATAATATGCTTACTTCCAAAACAGTGATTTAAAAATACAAATTATTAAATCAGTGATAAATCATATTTGCTAATGAATAATCTAATTCCATCTTAAATCAACCCACCATCAAAACTGTCTGTGAGAATTATTTAATCCTGAAAAATGTTCAATATCCAATAACAGAACTCATACAGTCAAATTCGAGAGTTGATACTTGAATCTCCTCAAGTCCAATCGCACTTCCGACTCCAAGATTCTACTCAAGAATAGATGGGAATGAATTTAAATAAAATTGAACTAGCTTTAAAATCCTGACAAGATTTAGAGTGGAATTTTGAAGAATCAAGCACTATCATGTTTCATCGTCTTCAAAATATTCTGACTGAAAATTATTTTACTCCTCTCAGCAGTAGGCGGTATGAGGCCCTAAACAGAATTCAGTGTAAGTCTAGTTAGTCTAATGTACATTATTTTTGACATAAAAATATTGCATTCATCATGATGTTTAATGTTTTACATTCGCAATTATGACAAAAGTCTTGCATCCACTATAACGTCAACGTAGTTTAAGTTCATTATAATATATATATATATCCATTTCTCGTTATTTTTCTCCTTATTTTACACTTATAATCTATGTTCGGAGCTTAACGTGTTCTTTATTTACTTAGTTATATTTTAGTTGTTTAGTTCGTTTATGATTATTTCGTATATAAATGTGTGTATGAATATTCATGGACATTTATGAATGCTTATATTCCTTTGTAATCCTTGCATATAATTTTTGTTCTTTTTTTCTCACGTATATATGTTTTAATGTAAATTGTGTATATCATTTTTTGTAAAGTTTTGTACTAAAACTTATCCTGTGAATTATTATTATTATTACGTGTAAATCTGCAAACTAAATCTAGTTTTGAACATTAAATATTTTTAAGTAATATGTGTAATTATGTATGTTTTTATGCAATAACACCACCTCCTACTAATGTATATTAAGTGCAGTAAAATCTTAAAAGCAATCTTCACTAAATATCGCTCAAAGAGACCATCAACGGCAGGGGAAGAAAAAAATTCTTCTTTTCCATGAAGGGGGTTGGTTGATTGATTGATTGAATATTAACGTCGCACTGTTCAGCTACACGAGGGCTTTTGGCGACTGAAGGGGGTTGGAGTGACATAGGACAGGAGTTAAAGCCCTTAATTACTGGTCCGAATAGTGACTCATTTTCGCCCCAATCATGTAAGACGTGCAACTGTCAGATTGGTGGTTCTCGTAAATAACCTTGCCACGGTCAACATGTGACGAGCTCATTGAATTTTCTACTAAAAATTCCTCTTGGGTTCTTAAGTGCCGAAAAAGTCAAATTCTTTAAAACCAAAAACAGAAGCGAAACGTGGATATGCAAATTAGAAACTTTTTTTAAATAGCAGGAGTTTAACGTAAGCGTATGACCTATTGGGAAAAGATTCTGCTAGTCTGGTTTAAGCATGTGAACTGAAGGAAAAGAAGAAAGCCGTCATTGAGTGTGAAGCTATCCGTAACAGAACGATCAAGTCAAGGTGGATACAATTCCACGCGAGATAAGCAAAAGATTTTTAAGATCCAAGAGGATTGCGGTTAAACAAGAGATTAAGGTAGGATAATTCTAGTATATATTAGTAACTGTGATATAAACAGAGATTAGGAATAGACGGGACAGTTAAATAAGGTGGTTAAGATCTCGCTTAGTAGGTAATACGTTTTGTGTGTTTTGTCACCTCAGATGCGCTAAGTTATAATATAAATATTATCATTGTTAGTTTTTAAGTTAAGATCTTAATAAAGACATTTTAAGATCATGGCAACGCCTGGTTCTTCATTCACTCCCACACCTCTAGGTCATGAAGATAACTTAGGGGTAATGTATCACCCACGGGCGAATACCTCACAAACAGATAGTTGCAGAAAAATAATCTGCCCAAAGGAAATTGATCAACTAGAGTGGAAGTACTCCAGGAAGACTGGTGTACATTTCTCTGACCCTTAGAGCAGAGATGGGCATTGAGTCAATTGTGATCGATCGATCGGTGTACCAGCAAGTCATTTTGGGTTGACTTCCTGAAGATTAGCAGTTAGTAATTATATACCGAAATATTCAAGATTGGATGACACTTTGCAGCTCCTACTGACTATAATTACAATAAGTAACTTTAGAATAAAATCTTTTATTGTTTAATTTATTTTGAATTGTTTGACAATAAATGCATCATTTGATATAATTGCTGTAAATAGTGGATGGTAGACGTAAATGAGGTGGGATGCCAACATTAAAATTGACGCAGATAGAGCTCAAATGAGAGGAAAACGATTTGAATCTAACAAAAACATAGAGTTATTATCATCAAAATGAGGTAATTTGTGTCAACAATTATGTCGCAATTAAAGTATTTTAGGACAAGAGGCACTTCTGTACGACAAGAGGACCGGTATTGTATTGTTATAGCCCATTGACTGTGGTTATCATCTCTTCCTCATCCACGCGACCTAAGTTTTAGGGGATAAAAGATTGACCACTCAGAGATTCCATACTAAGATAAGTTTATTGTTATCTCAATTTATATTCAGCAAAGCAACACAAATCTAGGAGGCTTATGATCAGGAGGGATGATACATAAATTATAATTCTAATAAATAGTGCAATAAACCATCAAATCTATATATTTACAGATGATTTCCTGACTTTACTAGAATCCACTCTAGTATTAATGATTAATATAATCTTTCTTACCGCTAAAATCTACGACGAACAGCTACCAGTCCTTATATCGTCAATATAATTCTTGATCCAACTTGCTACGGCAAATGAACGATCTTCTGGCTTCGAACTCCCTTAGAACCTTCCTTCTTAGAACTTCGCTAGCACTATTAGACCTCCTTATAGAACCCTTATATATAGTTGATGGATTAATGGAGTACCTGCTTCCCGCAGGAAGCTCAAACTCCTATCATGATATACTGGGTGGTTACATGGGTTCAGCTTATCTCTTAGCCCTTTGCTGCATCATTATAAAATTTAGTGTGAGTGGTTCTAGACCTTCATACTAAAGCTCCAATATATACACATTCCTAATCTGTATAATCGCATTCTCTTTTTGGGATGGTTGGCAAGAATTGCCATTCTGGCCCCAGAAATTTCCTAAGAGGGTTTTAGTTAAAAGGCGCGATAAAGACCCGTCACAGTATGCCCGCTCTATCTGAATTAAGTCGAGGACGAGGGCTCAAATGTAGTATAGCGGAGGGGAGCACTTTAGATTTGGCAACTTTTATCTAAATGTCATGGTGAGATATCGAATTCATTCTAAAATAAATAATAAATAATTCCTAAAAAAGTACCTTGGCGACCATTTTTAGTCACCAATAATAAGGACTGCGCCAAGTGCCCCCCTATACTACACTTTAACCAAGATAGAGTTGTAGGGGTCACGGCAAGCCACAATAGCGCAGTGTGCAAGGTTTCAACAATTGTATTAGTGGCTGTTATTATGTTTGTATCTTACGTTTTGCTTTAAATGCAATTTTAAAAGTGCCATTTTTATTTTATTTTATTTATGCAGTGGAGTACATATTCCGTATATATTATTCTTATAATAAATATAGTTGAACAGTTTCTTACCTCACCACATCTACACCACTGGGTGAACAGAAACACCTTGAAAATTTTAGAAGCACCCTGGAACAGTCTGCCTACCCCTGACTTAGTGAATTAGTTAAATCTTTTGGCAAGGAGAGGACCTAATGTATTTCCCTATATGCCTCAAGACGTGTTGTTATTAAATAAAGAACAAATGTGTAAGATAGTGCTCCTCAAACTTTCTATACTTGCGACCCAATTTTCAATCACAACTTTCATCGCGTCCTCCTCTATACAATAATAATAAATTGAATTCAATAATAATATATTTTGACGTAAGACTACAATACGACTTTAATTATAAACCGTGCAAATTATTAAGATAAGTGTTAAATTTTGTATAAAATTTTGTGACATGCCTATAGGATCACTGGTAATTATTGAATTTGTTCTTAGCTCTTAGTACGGTTACATTAATTTAGAAACATATCCTACAGTGCTGATACTGCAATAATTATTATCTCAAAATAAATGTGTATTTTATTTTTTATTATGCCAGAATGTTTTTTTTTTGTTTTCCTTCCTTTAAGTAAATTAATAATTTTTTTAAAGTCTTTTGTTTTCGATTTTTCGATATACTTGTATCCCCCTTGTAGGGTTGTCACGCCACCGTAGGGGGAGCACCCCACAGTTTGAGAAACATTGCTGTATATAATATATATATATATATATATATATATATATATAATGTATAGAGATATCTTTCTTACTAAAATTCTAATTTGTCTAATTTCGTTTTTTAAATGTGAAAGATATTTGTTTAATATATATATAAAACAAGTAATATATATATATAAAATAAGTCAATTCCTAATTACGTCAACAATGAAAATTCTTATTTTAGTTACTTTTTGCGGAATAACTATTAATATAAATATGTTTATACATATGACAGAATCCCAATATTAAGTGACAGTTAAATTGGCACATAGTGCAATAAATAGTCTGGTTAAATTATCAATAGTATTGTCATGCCAAACAATCGTATATATAAATTTTCAATTCAACTGAATGTTTTAAAACGTGAGAAAAAAATCTTAAGTTTGATACAAGTCGCCAAAAATTATGCCAACGTGGCTACATCTGTAATTATTTGAATAATTAGTTTTAATCAAAGTTTTTACTAATTATAATTAAATTACAGTATTCTGATCCAAAATAATCGTGTATATAAAATTTCAGCTCAGTTGAGCGTTTTGGAACGTATTTTATTAACGATTTAAAATTTGAACAGGATATATATAAGATTGTAAACTAATTGTAAGAATTGAAAAATAATGATTAATAATTATTTTCTTCCAAACAATTTTTATTAATGATCGTGATAGTGTCAAAAACCAAAACTGTTCACATTTTTTTTTTAACAGAAAACGATTTTTTCAGTACAATTTCAAATTACGAAGTAAAATTCAAACGCCAAAAGAGAGTGGGAAAAAAAAGACCTGTACTTAGATTGGTCTGCAATTCGCACGTGCTGTTTCAAATCCCATTTTCTACTTATTAACTCTTTAATTAAAGTTAGTCTACGAATCTTCCCACATTAATTACTTCGCACACAGCAAATCAAACCGCATAAAAAGCAAAAGACTACAAGCCATTGAAATGTTGGAGGAGAAAGTAGCGAAAGGAAAGTTTATTCTCTCCACACCCAGTTTTTTTCCCTCTTTTTCTAGCAATTTCCAGGCAAAGAATTATACGGAACAGAGCTGAAAAGATTTGATGAAATAGAGTGGGAAAAAAGTACCAGAATTAGATTACATCTTAAAGAGCGAAAGAATGAAGAAGACAGGTGGACTAAAGTTTAGTGGATAAATGAGAAGATTTTTTTTTTAAATTTTGGAACAACAGTGCTAATGAAATTTTCTCACACTAGTTAGGTGCAGATATTTTTTTATATATATCGGTGTGTACTGAGTAATTTTTAATTTATTCTTGTTTCTGCTAGGTTACTAATGAAGATTTGTTCCAACTCATCTGCCTCTTAATCTGATGAATTCGTGTGAGTTTTTATGCATGAGGTATTAGTTTAAATCTCTCGAAGCTTACATGTTTGATTTTCGGGAACTCATTTAGAAACAGCTGCCGGGAACGAAAAGGAAAAAAAAAAAGTCTCTCTTTTAGAACCCACCATTGTAAAAGACACTTAAAGATTGTTTTTAGCTTAGATATACTTTGATCACATATTATGAATGTTTTTTTTTCACTGTGTGTTTCTACAGTACAAAATTCACATTAATCATATGGCTTTGGCTATTAAGGAAAACTATATAGCACTTTTTAATTTTTGTTTAAGTTAGAAAATAATTTTCAATTTGTAAATTACTGAAGATAATTATTCATTTCTGGTTTTTAACCCCTTATCTGCCAGTTAAATCTAACACGATTCGCCCCCAGTACCACCGTTTATCAAATAGGCGCTCAATGCGGTGTATTGGGAAAAAAAGTACAGGCACAAATTATTTCGCGAAGTACAGGCACAGGTAATTTTTCTCATAAGTATTTACATCCTTCGTAAACAATGTCAAGATCATTTTTTTTTGCATTTCAAAGTCTTCGGGACAGTTTTACTGATAGCAGCGCAAACAAAGTAATTTTATTTTGGAAAAGCGTACATATAAACTTCTAGGGCACTTAATGCACTTCCTGAGCGAGACGGATTTATACGCCGGTGGCGGTTAAGAGATTAACACACATACTGCGGAAGAAATTATAGTAAAGCAAGTAAAAATGCAAATTATTACTACATTTGTAATATCATACAATATAAATTGATAATATTCTACCAATGCTTATTTAAAAGTAAAAACAATAAGTTCATTTAGTTATAATATTATATTTGAAAATCTATTGAGCCTCCAAGTTATCAATAGACATAGCCTGCGTATTTTGAATTTGAAATAATAAATCTGGAATGACCTTTCTCGTTTTTATTGTCAGAAAAATATCCATTGGCTAGTAACACTCTAAGCAAATGAAACAAAAGCAATTTAAGACTGTCTAAATTAATTATGAAGCAAAATAAATTTTTCGCTGACATTTTTTCACAGTTTTTAAAACTTTCCAATAAACTTAAGGTATCCGACTACTGGCAAAAACTATTTTTTTGAAAAAAGGGATTTATGGGGTTTTTTATGTGATTTTTAGATTGATTTAGTATGTTTTAAGAGAAAAAATCCTAAAATTAAAAACAAAAAATATTATTATTAAAATGTAAAAAAACTGGTAAAAATGTACAAAAAAATTACATAAACGGGGCCCGTTCCGTACAAAAATGTTATGAACAAATTCTCAATTTTTCAATTTTGATGTGTTACTTTGATATTCATATTTGAAATGACCTTCAGGATAAGAGATATTTTAACTTTTACAAAAACTATAAAGCACTTTATCTTAGTTATTATATGAAATTGCTTAAAAACAGTGATTATAATCACATAAATGACTGTAAATTTTGTAATAAAACAGTAATTGATAAATCTGAAGGTCAAAACAATTTCATTGTTATAGAGAACATACACACAAAAAATTTCATTAAATTATTCGTCAAAACTTTTTGAGCAATCGCCGTCCCCGTTTGAGCTTTAAAAAACACATTTTGAGTAAAACGCATTTTAATTTTTGACATCCTGTGTAAAGTTATGGAATCTGCTTTTAATAAAACACCTGTAGTTTTTGTTCTACAGAATGGAAAATAAAAAACTTGGCATTTTAATTAAGCTTATATGATGGCCTATAAAATAAAATCATAAGAAAAATTTGACAACTTTTGAAAAAAATCATGCATTTAAGGTAGCCGGATACCTTAAAAAAGTTTTTGTGCTCAAAGCAGATGATCATAAATTGTATAGTTCGTTGCCCAAACAAAATCCAATTTTAACTTAATAAATTCAAATTATAAATAAAAAAATTAATTGCTTATAAGAATAACTAAAAACAGTGCAAATAATCATACCTTAGAAAGACGAATGTATACATTTGTGGCACCAAAATCCTCGGCTTAGCAAGACGGACATACAAGTCGGTGCCACTTAAGGAGTTAAAAGAAGAAATATTGTGATAAAATAGCTCAAAAAATATATACAAAACTTACTGTATATCTTTCTGCTCTCCCTATTTTCTGATTTTATAAGTCCTACTGAATAACCGCCACGGGGCTTTACGCGAATTTCAACTACTAATCCTCTTCGGGAACCTTTGGGTCAGGAATTGCGTTTATTTCACAGCCATTCCTCTCAAGAAGAAAGCACGAGAGGCAAATTAGTTAGTATATATAAACTACTAGACAAAGAGATGAGGAAGCGACCCCATGGGTAATATCATTACAGACAAAACGAAATACGTCATATCTTTTGGGGGTTAAGGACTTCACATCAGCGTGGTTTGAAATTTTGGAGAATGGGGATCCAGATGGTACCATCTTTATTTTATCCTCGTTCGGAATAGCAAGATAAGTCACCAACATACATCCTGTTGTTTCGAAATGCCACGTTAATAGACAATCAATCGTGTAGTTTTTATTTATACGATTGAATGCTGTTCAAAATTAAGAGAGTTTTTATTAATCTCTAGAACTGCTGGACAGATTTCAATGATGTTTGCGTAATTCTCGCCGTACTTTCATATTGAGATAACCTGCGACCTGGTCTCCAATGTCCAAGAAATCAGCCATTACGGCAGCGGATGCTTGATGGTTTGAACAGACTTCACGTTGGAAGATCACACACCCCTCCTAATATTTCAAACATGCAATGTGACTGCGGTGAGGCAGCGTTTCAGAAACTGTGAGGCGCACCACCTAGGGGGCGTGATAAAGCAAGGAGGGAGGCACGAGCATATTGAAACGTCGAAAATAAACGATTATTTAAAAATATTAATTTATTGAAAGGAAACAAAATAAAATACATTCTGATAAATTAAAAAGTACAATACGCATTTATACCGAAATTATTTATAAATGTATCAGTACTGCACACTGCATTTGGTAATTAATTTAACAATACCAAGAACAATACTAAGAACAAGTTTAACAATTACCAGTGATTCCATGGGCTTGTTATATATAAAATTATATAAAAAAATTGAATACTGATATTGATAACTTGTACGGTTTGTAATTAAATTCGTATTGCAGAATTACGTCGAAGTACATTGTTATTATTGAGTTCGATACATTGTTAATGTTTGGAAAGGGGAGGGGGCGCGAAGAAAATTATGACTGAAAATTGGGTCGCAGGTATCGAAACTTTGGGAAGCCCTACTGTGAGGAATAGGGATGAGGTCTTGGAGCCCTATACTCACTTTTTACGAGTGCAGTTGACCCTGATTTATTTTGAATGAATGGCAACAGGAGGCACATAGAGCTCATAGGGTCCACGTATTTCGCGAAAGGCAGGATATTTCCCGAATGGATTGGCCAGTTATGTTTCCAGACCTCATCCGTATAAATCATACCCTGGACGCTCTGAAAAGGGCAATTGCAACTCAAAACCCTCCTCCGCCCCCCTCGATAACCATCTAAGGCTTGAGATCCCAGTTGCTGTGAATGAGTGGGATACATTGCCACAAGTACTTGTAAATTCCTTATTATTCGGAAGAAAAAATCAAGATGTGAGGCCTGTTTACCAAAAAGAGGGGACTGAACCCCTATTAACTCCTTTTTATATACATTCTGCAACTGCGGTTCCACACCATCCGACTTCGATGAGTATTACAAGCAATCATGAATGTGTATTTTAATTGTTGATTGATGTTTTTTTTTTGGATTATATTAGCTCCCATATACATATCAAATTTTATTAATATCTGTCCAGTTTTCAAGAGAT
The DNA here is from genome assembly GCA_019973935.1 of Trichonephila clavipes. Lineage (NCBI taxonomy): Eukaryota > Metazoa > Arthropoda > Arachnida > Araneae > Nephilidae > Trichonephila > Trichonephila clavipes. The sequence continues at coordinate 102,609 of BMAU01006803.1, forward strand.
AATCGTTAAAATCTAAGACTTCTCTTAATTTTGAACACCAGTTTAGGATCAACCACAGGTAAAGATATTTAAATATTATATAGTTGATGTAAAAATAAATAAGTTTGAAAATTAAGAGGTTTTGGAAAGGGGTTTTATTTTTAAGGAAATTTAAGGAGTATTTTTTTAACAATTTGAAATTTTTACATTTTCAAGTTGTATAGATTTTAACCTTTCTAAAAATATCTTACTTTAACCTCTAGTGTAATTAAAGGCCCTTAAAACCTATTTTTAAATGAACTGTGTCACGCCCATTTGGCGAAAAATGTAAATAAAGTACTTCGTTTTTGCTTAAAAGTTGAACGTCTGATATAAGCCAAAACATGTATCTTTTTAATGTAAATTAAGCTTTTTATTTTTTATTTCCTACCCGCTTAGATGTGTCTCACTGTATAAGTTAAAATCAATTTATCTCAAGGTGTAAATTTTGTTGTTCGATTTCCTGTTCTGAAAAACTACTGTTCACAGGTATGTAAATTTTTATGATGTATTTATAATGAAGGCTATAACATACGGAAATGAACTTTTTGTAAAAAACTGAAAATTTTATTTTTTGCAGATTGTTTATGTGAAAATTGGATCAAATTTCGCAATATTTGGTAAAATATTTCATATAAGTAATGAAAAAAATTCAAAATTAGCTAAAAGCTCATTCCATTATAATGAGAAAGGTGTACTTTAATTGTATGAAAAATTTTAAGCATGTACATATAACAAAGTTTGAGACAAGGTGCATCGAAAAAAGCAAATTTAACATTGTCAGTATATATAAAGAAAAAGGTTTCCAACTTGCCTTAAAACATGTAACTTCGACTGTCTTTTCATATGATACAATAAACATATCAGTATTTTCTTATTAAATTAAAATTACGTATGCAAGTATAGACTATAATTTAGTTTTATAAAACGATTTAAGTAATTGACAAATTTTAATTCTTATAAGAAAATATACGTATTAATCCATAAACATTTAATTTTAAGAAATGCATATCCAAATCCAGTTGCAACTTGCAGATTATATTATAATTGTAAAATTACAGCAGCTTTTTTTTGAGACGTTGAAAGCTCCTAATAAATATTCTGATTCGTCTCTCGGTTCAGCTTCTCCAGGTTTTCAAGACATCCACTGTCCTGGAACTTTTTCACGAATTGCAGATGACAGTAAACTAAATGTAAATCATAGTAGAATTATCCACATAACGGTCGATTAAAAATTACACGATTAGCTCCCAAGTGCACGGTTTTTCACATAGGCGATCATATGCGGTGTATTGGATGTCCAAAATATGGTAAAATTATTCAAATTTTTCTCTGAAGAAAGTTAATCCTTCACAAATAGCGTCAATGTCATTTTATAGCATACCAAATACTTCAGAACTTTTTTACTTATAGAAGCACAAAGAAAATAATCGTATTTCGGTTAGACGAGTATATACGTCCGGGATATTCAACGCATCGGTTGAGCGAGACGGATATATACGAGAGTCGCAGTTGAGGGTTTTATTTTCCATAAAACATTATTTTCATTACGGTTAGTATTTTTAAGAATAATTGCACATTATCATCGCCTTATTCGGCGAATTTGAAAACCGTTTCCAATGTCTTGAATATTCTCATGAATTGCAGACTACAGAAAACTAGACGACATACATAGTTAGATTATCCACTTAAACTGCCAATTAAAAACTATGCGATTCACTCCCCTGTGCCACCGTTATTCATTTAGGTGTACGTATGCGTTTTATGGGTTGATTGATTGATTAATTGCATTCTAACGTCGCACTGTTCAGCTACACAAGAGATTTTGGCGACGGACCACGTAATTTTGAACCATGGTCAAGGGACATGGACGACACCTGAGCTGGCACCCCCCTCCTAACTACCACACCACACCAATGGGAGGACATTTCAGCTCTCGACAGATTTAACGTGCATCGCTGCCCTACACGACGGGTCGTTAGTGGTACTGGGCTCGAACTCGTGACAAGGCAAGCCACGATCCGATACCTATACCACTCGGCTACCGCGGCCATATGCGTTTTCTGGGAGGGAAAATGAAAGGTAAAAATATTCAATTTTTTCACTGGAGAAAGTAAACCCTTTACAAACAGTTTCAAAGCTATTTTGTAGCATACCAAATACTTCGGAACATTTTTACAAATAGCGGCGCAAAGAAAATAATCGTATTTCAGGAAGACGTATATATACATCCGAGACAATCAACACACCAATTGAGTAAGACGGATATATACGTCCATGATAGTTGAGGAGTTAAACTTCCATCAAACAAACTTTTTATTTCGGTTCGTATTTTTATGAATCAACTACACATTACTGTCGCCCGACTCGGTGAGTTTGAAAACCGTTTCATAATCTTTTCCCGTTTTAGGACTTATTTATATCTGGCATTAAAGGGGCTTGTTTACTGTCCAAGACATCATTCCCGGGATTCCACATAAATTATACCTCTATTGACCTTAAAATGCATCTCAGGTGGGTAGAGCTTTTCCTAAGAATGGATTCGCTTTACGGTGTTCTATGCCGCGAATTTATCTTCATTATTAAAGTTTATTAAGGCTAAGAGTAGAATTAGTGCCTAAATTATGAGTGCTTAGGTTGTTTGTTTTAAATCTTAGTCACGTGTGTCACTTGATAAAGTTGAAGTCAATGCATTAAAATTAATGGCGCTGAGGAGAAAGGTTGTTGCGTGTTGTTGAGAAGGAAAGGATGCGGTTGAAGACTGAGATTATTTACGGAAAAATTGATACAGCTGTAATTTTGGAAAAAAAAAGTACTAAAAATAATAAATGTGATCCAGAATTTTGATTCAGGAATCAAAAGAATATCAATATTATTTTGTTGAAGGCACGCAAAAGATTATGTGAAATTTATACTCTTTAAGGTATCCGACTACCCTAAAATCATGATTTTTTTTAAAAATGGACAAATTTTTTTTTATGATTTTATTTTATAGGCCATCTTATAAGCTTCATAAAAATAAACCAAGGTTTTTTTGCATTCACTAGAACAAAAACCACAGGTGTTTTAGTAAAATCAGAGGCCATAACTTTACATAAGATGTCAAACTTCAAAATGCGTTTTACTCGAAATGTGTTTTTTTCCGAAAAACAAACAGAGACAGCGATTGCTCAAAAAGTTTTAAAAATAGCTTGCTGAAATTTTGTGTGTATGTTCTATATAACAGTAGAAGTGTTTTAACCTTCAGATTTATCAATCACTGTTTTATTACAAAATTTACAGTTCCTTATGTGAATACAAACACTGTTTTTTTGAGCAATTTCATTTAACAGCTAAGATAAAGTACTCTAGTTTTTGTAAAAATTAAAGTATCTCTTATCCTGAAGGTCACTTCAAAAAGGAATAGCAAAGTAATACATCAAAATTGAAAAATTGAGAATTTGTTCATTTAATATTTGTACAGAGCGGGCCCCGTTTATGAAATATTTTGTCTATTTTTACCCATTTTTCCCATTTTAGAAGTAATAATTTATTTTTCAATTCTTAATTTTAGTCTTTTTTTTTCTCAAAATGTACTAAATAAATCGAAAAACTGCAAAAAAATCTCCATATATCCATTATTTAAAAAAAAAAAAAAAAGTTGCTGCACAAGTAGTCGGATACCTTAAGAACTCGAATAAAAATATGAATTACATTATTAATTTAAAAAGTATTTAATGTAAATCGTTATTGGTACTGTAAGATGTTTATTGTATTTAAATTTCGGGAAATATTTTCCTACAATGGATAGACTATTATATTGAAAAAAATATGATTTGAGTTTTATGATGTTAAAATTAATAATTTTAATAATCCCCCTTTATGGATCACTTACATTTTTGGTACTCAAATACTTACACTGCACATGAAAATCTTATTGGTTTCATTTAAGTGAATTCTATGTACTTGAAGCCAATCTCATAATTTGTATTTTAATATCTATATAAAAAAAGTCTTCGCACATTTTCTTTAAAATGTAAGTCAACATATTTTTTAACTATACAAATTTCTGTACTTATTGACGAAAAATTAAAATTGACTGAAAAATTAAACTTAAGGGTAAAGATAGATAAGGAACCTATAAATTATCGCATTAAACTTTTTTTTTTAAAAAAAAGTTCTCCTTTTAGAAATCATACTTTTCCTCTGTACTCAACATCATCTCTTTAGTGATGAAGATTTTAATATGGTTTTATTTATCCTTAATGAATGTCGAAAACATTTCACTCGATATGAAAGTCCTCTGGGTTCATTTTTAAACGTCTGATAATTTTTCTAATTATATAAATAAAAAATGCCGCGAAGTGAAACCATTTCTAAAAGTGAATTGTTAAATAAATATATGAAAATAATAAATTGTAAGAGATTGAAACACAGTAGACACCCGATTCACCAAACACTTATTTAACGAATTTTGCCATTTAAATTTTTTTTTCTCCGATTAAAATGAAGGCAAAAAACCATATTAAAAGATTAAAAAAAACCCAAATTAATGAATTATTTTAAAAGCCGTTTTTATTTTATTTGGATTGCAAAAATTTGATTTTTTATAAATGACACAATTTCTGGAAAATAATGACTTTTCTTGTAAGCTGCAATTTTTGAGGTGAAAGTGTGCAGACTATTATTAGATTTTGTACATGCAGACGAGTCGTGAGTGTAACCTATTCGCATAAGTTTTGAATAAGACAGGGATTTCCTTTTTTATCTCATCTCACTGCACAACGCAGGGAATATTTTAAGAATATTTCGATTATGTATCATTTGATGGCAGACTTTTTATCCGTGCATCTTAAGTTGTGCAATTACTTTTTCAAGAGACAATAAATAACACGATTCTGATGCAGAAATAAATAATGAAATTTCTATAAAAAATGTGCATTGTCTAATGCTCTTCTATGTTTGGGAACTATGAAAACGTACCCCATGCGACTGAATGCAAATGACCCAGTATTTCCTTCTCTGCGATAAGTTGAAAAAAGACTGTTTCTAATTTAGATAAAAGGGTTGCCAAACGTCTATTAGCCAGAACCAATTAGCCGTAACGTAATATTTCGCCAATAGTACTTGAAGCAGCTGAATTTAAAGTATGTAGTTTTTCATTACAGATAATTTTGTGTTACAGCTGTAATGATCTCATCCCTGAAGTCGCTTCTTCATCTTGTCTACCTAATGCTGCAGGAGGGAACGATAAATGACCAAGACAATCCTTGATAAATCTAATTTATTATTTTTAAAAATATTACAGAGCAAGTAATCTTTGAAGGGAACCTTTGGAGTGATATAAAGAAAGTAACGGCTATGCGTGAATCAGCGCACGAAATCCGAATAGATTAACTTTATACTCAATCCAATCCTATTAATTCTAGATTCACTAACTTAGAAGCAAAAATCCGTCCTTTAGTCACGTCCTTTAATTCTAATTCTTACCGTAGTAACACTGTGTACAGCTGCTACGCTCCTACTTCTCTACTATTATTAAACTCTAACTTTATATACATTAACTAAATTGTATCTCATGGTTTCTTCTTCAGAGGGATGGCTGTGAAATAAACGCGAATGCTAGCCCAAAGATCCCCCAAGAGTAGTAGTTATTGAAAGTCGCGTAAAGCACCGTCACACAGCTTATTATGGGATTCCCAAAAGGTAAATGCAAGAAATGTGCATTTTTTACTCCAATATTACGAATAACCCCGAATTCATGAGTAAAATGTTTTGGTCAAGGAGTATTCGTTAAATCGGGTCCAGCTGTATTTCAATACCCAAATTTTTCATTCCATAAGACGCATGCATCTATTTTTCATTAAACTTTCTCTTCAATATATATACTTTAGAAAAAAATTTTTAAATTATCTCGAATATATTTTTTTACTCAACGTTAATTAATTATTAATTAAAATACGAAGTCATAATCTCTCCACTAATTGGTGCATCACATTATCAAAAAACTATGCGTGCTAACGTGTGCGCTACTTTTTAATCTTGATCTCATAATTTTATTGATAATATTACCTTTTATGTGTGTGTTTATAAGAATAAAATGAAAAATGCGAATACACGTGGGAATAGATAATAATTAGAAAAATTCCGTAAACAGAATATAACTGAACAAAAAGTATTAAATGTTTTGTATACAAAATTTTTCCAATTAATATATCTACACCTGATCACTTCATTATAAAGAGTGTTTTTTTCCAGGTATAGAAGTTTAAGTTGGCATTACTTTCCAAGATGGCGACCGATTTAACGGCTGTCAAGTGATTTATTCTCAGTTTGGTTTAGCAATTCATCAAACCGATCATCAAGCAAGGCGTAGATTCGTCGAATGGGCCCAAAACGAGATTGCCGTTGTTCCCGATTTTCATAAGCGAATTTTGTTTAGCGATGAAGCGCACTTCTGGTTGAATAGCTACGTCAACAAAAAAAACTGCCGCATTTGGAGTGAAGCTAATCCACAAGTGTATGTCCAAACACCGTTACATCCAGAAACACTGACTGTTTGGTGCGTTGTATGGGCTGGTGGAATCATTGGTCCGTACTTCTTCAAAAACAATGAAGGCCACAACGTTACAGTCAATGTCGATCGGTATACAGCCATGATTACTAACTGTTTCATTCCTGAATTGAACAATCATGATGTCCAGGAGCTGTGGTTCCAACAAGACGGCGCAACATTTCACACAGTTCGTGCCACAATCGATTTATTGAAAGACACGTTTGGTGACCGCCTAATTTCACGTTTTGGACCTGTGAATTGGCCTCCAAGGTCTTGTGATTTAACACCGCTAGACTATTTTCTGTGGGACTATGTAAAGTCATTGGTCTATGCGGATAAGCCACAAACGCTTACCATTTGGAAGACAACATTCGCCGTGTTATTGCCGATATACGGCCACAAATGTTGGAAAAAGTCATCGAAAATTAGACGTTCAGATTCGACTACATCCGAGCCAGCCGCTGCAGTCCTATGCCAGAAACCATATTTAAAATGTAATGCCACAAGATTATCTTTCGAATAAAAAAAAATTCATGTCAATCAAATAATACATCGTTGTTTTATTGCAATTTAATGTTGTATACCTCTAAGAAAACACCCTTTATTTCTTGATCTAGACGAGTGTTTGATACTCTAAAGCCGTGGTCCCTAATCCCCGGTCCATGGGTCAAATGCTCCAACGCACAAAACTTCCAAGAAACATTAAATTATTTCCATCTTATTTATTGTGGAATATTTCATTCGGTTTTGTGTGAATTTCTATGGAAATCAATTTCTATTCATTTAATGGCGAGACTGTATTTTATTCTGAACGCATATTAAATACAGTTATATTAAAATTATTAAAAAATCAAAACATTTTCTAAAATATAAACAATCACAACGTCCCACCTACAGCGGGCATCGGTAAAATTATTAAATGTTGAAAGTTCCGCGCCAATAAAAGGATTGAGCAGCACTAATCTGGAGCAGTATTTCTCAGCCACCGGCCCGTGAAAAATATTGTCCCGTCCATAGACTGGTGTGAATCCGTGAACACTATTTTCCAGTCTTTCAAATTGAGAGTATTCTTATACCTACACTATTAACATCTTTTACTGTAGAGGGTATGTAAATGATTGGAAATGAACTGATAAAATAATTGTTTCACACAGTTCTACCATTTTAAATCTAAAAAATTCGCCACTAATCCAAAGTAATAACTTTACCGGAATGTGTGTGATGACCTTCACTATTTTATTTGTACTCCACTTTTCATATCTACTGTAACATAAGAATTGTGATCCACAGCAGAGGCCAATGTTACACGACAGTCTAATTTTTTGACTGACCATTGATTCGTGTCCAATACGTTTATCAGTTTTGTTGCTGGAGATCCAATAGAAGTTTAAGAAAAACTTAAAATCGTATTGATGAATGTTATTATTGAATAATTTTAATGCAATTTATCGTTTTTTAACTATAGTTGTTATGCATATTTAAGAAAGAGGGGAAAACACAATTTTTCAATGGGCAAAATTCATATGACGTCATAGTCACATGATAAGGACAAACACATTTTTTTATCCAATCAGTTCATAAATTCACGTGACGACATAATCATACAGTAAATGCAATCTTGTGTTTCCAGGTTATCAGCTCATGCGCTTCGTTGTTGCTGACATTTGCTCTTTGTAACGATTTTCTTTATAAAGGGACATATTTTTCGACAATATTAGGGTACATAAAGCAGTAAGCAAAATTATTTAATGCAAAGTACATGAATAAAATATGAATTTTTTAAAAATTTTAATATGATTTTGATTATTTTTTATAATATTTGAGAAGCCTTATACAATCATGAAATTTGAAATGTTACCTAAATTTTATAAATAGAACAAAAAGAACAAGTTAGTTTAATGAAATTTTTGAATTAAGTTGCGAACACGTTATAGCCTTTATCATGTGACCGTTATGATTAGAACCCTATTTTAAATGCATTTTTTTAGTGGAATGAATAATTTCACTTAGAAAATATATTTGTAGAAATATAAATGTGATGTATATATAAAACATTAGCTAGTTTTGATTTAAATCAATGTGTATCTCATATATATACTTATGCGAAAGCAAATACATTCGGACCCTGATTTAACGAATTCATTCGGACCGAACATTTTCTTCGTTAAATTGCGGTTATTCGTTATGTCGGGGTCCAAGCGAAATACAAATTTTTTGCATTTAAACTTTGGAAATAAGGAACAACAACAAAACATATTTATAGTTATAAATGCCATGCTTTTATTCAACAGCCATGATTATTGCAGGCAAGTTAATTGGAAATTTTAAAATACTGACTGAAAAATGCTTGAAAATCTTTTTGATTTCTGACTGGAGAGAGTTTTTTTTTTTACTTTATGCACAGAAGAAATAAGGCGTCACTTATATACTGCTGCATAAGCTATATTTTCACAGTTTCCAAATAATGTAAAACATTAGAAAATGTAATATTATTGATAAGAGTTACATTATCAATTTTTGCATCAGAATCGCATTCACTGTTTGCGACAAATCAAGAGTTTCCTGAACTACAGTTGCACAGATAGGGAGTCCGTCATTAAATGTAACATAATTGTTAAATTCTTAAAATATTCCTGGCGTTATGAAGTGGTATGATATAAGAAACGAGTTTCCTATCCTATTCAAAAATAACACGGAAGGTTACACTCATGGCTCATCTGCACCTGTTAAATCTAATAACGTTCTGCACCCTTTGCCGTCGAAAGTTGCTACTTACAAGAAAAGTCTTTTTTTCTGTTCTGGACGTAAAGGATGTTACTTGGAAAAAAATCAATTTTTTCTAACAAAAACTAATAAAATTTATTTTTTTAACTGTTGAAGCAATTCGTTTATTTCAGGGCAATTATTCGTTACGTAGGGGTTTTGCCTTCGTTTTAATCGGGGCAAGATAAATATCCAATGAATAGGAATTCGTTAAATCGTGTTTCCACTGTATATGATACTTTTGAAATATTTTCAAGACAAACATTTCTATGAAAATTTAAGGTATATTCGACTACCATAAAATTGTGAATTTTACCAAAAGGTGAAATTTTTTCTTATGATTTTATTTTATAGGCCATAATATTATCTTTATAAAAATACCACGTTATTATTTTCCATTCACTAGAACAAAAACTGCAAGTTTTTTAGTAAAGTCAGATGCAACTACTTAAATCAAAATGTCAAACTTTAATATGCGTCTTACTCGAAATGTCTTTAATGCTCAGGCAGAGATTTCTTTAAAAGTTTTCAAAATAATTAACTGAATTTTTTCCATGTGTTCTGTATAATAGTAGAAGTGTTCTAACCAGATTTATCAATCACTGTTCTATTACAAAATTTACAGCCCAATGCGCAAATATAACCACTGTTTTTCTAAGTAATTTCATATAATAACAGATAAAGAAAAGAGAGTGTTCTAGTTTTTTTTTAAAAAAATTAAAATATAGCTTAACCTGAAGGTCATTTCAAAAGCAAAGGAACACTTCGAAATTGAAAGTTGAGAATTTGTTCATAAAAATATTGTTAAAGAGTGAGCCCCGTTTGTGTAATTTTTTGTAAATAATTAACAGTTTTTTTCCCCAATTTAGTAATAATAATTTAGTTTTATCTTATTATTTTAGCATGTTTTTCTTTAAATGTACTAAATAAATCTAAAAACTACAAAAAGAATTTCCTTATCTCCATTTTATTAAAAAAAGCAGTCGGAAGTAGTCGGAAACTTAAAATTATCTTTAAAATTTAATTAATTTTTTGACCGAAAATAATCGGCAGTTTTAAATAAATATACACACCATACCATAAACACTAGAAAGATAAATTACAAGAGATTACTATCAAATGAAAAAATCACTACACTTTAAATTGAGCTTAAGGATAATTCACTCTATCACGCACACCTCAAAGAAAAATGCACTCAATTTCCTACAGATAACACAACGTTATTTCCAAATCACTATGCTCAGTGTATGTGCCCATGAATAAGATTACTTAAGGACATGCAATTACTAAAGATTGCCTCCTCAATTTGCTGTGTCACCAGCACAGGTATCCAGATTCAGATCTTCTCAAGATTGCTCTCAACAGAGACCTTCATTGTACTGTTTTCTTTTTTCGCTTCTAAAAAGGTTAGTGAGAGAGTAGGAAATAATAATAAAGGGTAAAACACCCTTTCCTATCGGAAACGGATAAAATTTTTAAATGATTGGGCATATTTTCTCTCTATCCTGTTGGTCTCTTCTTTGTACTTAAACATATTGGGGAAGAGTACAAACCAATATGCTGCTGTAATTAGTACTAGTTCATCAATTGGATTCTACTTAGAAGTTGAAAAAGCAATAAAAGAGGAAAAGAAAGAAGGGGGAAAAGTAGCTTCCGAAAAAGAATCGATATTTACGTTGAAACGAAAGGGATAAAAAAAGTTTCGTTTCTGATGTTCATGTACAAGGCGATGATGAAGAGAAAATCGATTGATTTTTCTTAAATTGTGTGGGGGTAGCTATGTTAAATCTTGTCACATTTTTATATAAAACACAAAAATTAAGAAAAGATGTTCTTAAATTGTATTTAATGTGTCAAAACACACACACATTATTTAATCATTCATTAAATCACGATTGAAGAAGAGAAAAGAAGGGATCATCGTAATTTACAGGTAGAAATTAAAATCAAATGTGGATCTTTTTTGAAGTGTTAAGGGTCTTTTTAATCTTATGCTTAGTTAATTTTTCTTCTTTCTAAATAGGGCTTTTCTGCACATGTTTAGTAATGCTTACTTTTACCAGAAAAAACAACAACAAATGGAATCACTTATTTAATTTAATTACGTAACGGAAAAGCGAACGTTGTTTTCACGAATTTCTCATTCATTTTTTCAACAAAATTGTAATGAACAACAACAAGTTAAGTTTACTCTCAAATTTTGGAGAGAGCAAAAATAGTAGATTGCAGGTACTGGAACCAGTATTGATGTGCATCATAGAATCTCAAGACTCAGACTTGTCCTCTTTTACATGCTGAACTTCTTATGAACACCAACTTCCACTACTAATGACTCGCTGTGCTCCTATACAGTTCTAATCCACAGCCACTGCTGCCCTTCCATCTAAACGGCTCAGCCTAACTAACATAACATCAAATAAAGCTGATGCTATTCCTGAAGAGCTAAATTCCTGCGCTCTGGAAATGATAGAAGAAAGATATCCGGCAAATGAGTGGCTCCATATCTACACTGACGGCTCATACCTGCCAGAAACAAACGGAGCCGGCACGTGTTGGTTTTGTCGGTTGTTTGAGGGATCATTGTCTATGGGAAAAAATGCCACCAACTACGATGGTGATGTCTTGGCTGTCTGTGAAGCTACAATACATTTACTATCTGCTTGCCTAGATGCTACAAAAGTTGTCTTCTTCATGTCTTCTCAAGCTGTAATTTTAGCTTTAAGCAGTAATACACCAACTGACTTCCTTAACACAATTCAGCGCCGAACTAAAATTGTGGAGTCCATCTCATATGGCTGGACTGTAGCCTTACAGTGGGTCCTAAGTCATGTTGGGATCCCCGGCAATGAAAGTGCCGACCAAAATCCAAGCAGGGAGCTCAGTCAACTCAACCAAAAGTTATCTTGACCCTCATAAGAGGAAAGAGCATCATCTCCACACACATTGACAAATATACTGCCATGATCCAAAAAACGAAGAGTTTTGGAAAATCATGGGATACTTTGGCCACTATAGGCTCAATCCCGAGGTACCTGGAGAGAGCCGAGGCTGTGGTCCGCTTTTGCCAAACATCCGGGCATGACTTTCTCGAAGTATACTTCCACTGGTTTGGCGTTGCTGCTAATGAAGTCTGCCCACTCAGCGGTAATGCCAGAATGAATGGCGACCACATGAACTCGATGAATACCCTGTCCATGACATCGTCAGTCGGTACTGTGAGGCTCGGCATCAAATGGTCAAGAAGCCAAGCACGGGCGTAGGATAAATACATAATAAAAAAAGGTCTCCCACTCCATGCTTCGTCATGAATACTGGTTCACACCATTCCATCATTCATAATTATTTACCATAAAACTCTACAAGTTGAAGATAATTTTCAACTGGCTTAACATTCCTTGCGTACCAAAAACGGATAATAGAACGTACATCAAAGTCGGCTGAATCGACAATCGTCTTAAACATTTTGTACACTCATTAATTCAATTAAAAACAACACAACCTGACAGTAATAGCGTTCTTGGACTATCAATCTACAAGAGTTACAGGTGCGCAAGAGTTGACCTACAAACCTACCACAATGTTTTTAGTAGAACAAAACGGTACTTAGTTTCTGGACACGTCTGATATATTACATCAATACATTAGAGATAAACCTCTCGTATCTTCATTAATACATTCATTTTGTATATGTCGCAGGAAAATGACGAAATTAGGAATTTGTTGAAATCCCTAAGCGATAGGATCAATTGACGGGAGAGGTTAAAATAACGTCGCTTCAAGGTGATTTCCATGATGAAAGTAAATGATTTTATCAAACCCTGAGCTGTTTCAGTGACATGATGAAATGAACTAATCAGGGTTTGCATTGACAAAATACTGTCCAGGGGAGAGGAGACACCTGGGGAGAGGGGTCGAGTCCTTGTACTTCCTAACCATACGGGTAGTACTGTCGATTCCTTAAATATCAATCCATGTTTTTAAAAAATGACACCATCGATTAAAATAGGGATTAATATTTTAGTTCTTAAGGTGTCTCAGGGGTGTTAAATTTCTCTAGAGGTCTGGAAATATAAACAATTCTGAAACAAGTATAATTCTTTTATATTGAAATTAAATGATTCGAATCTTGTACAGATTATTTATAAAAAAATGGGGCTTTAGAAAAGTTATAAAATGTTAAAAATATAATAATATATTTAAAAATCATAGCATATGAAAATTCTATAATAAATATTAAGTATTTTTTTGCGTTGCGCACGCTATTTTCTAAAATAGTAGCCTCTGATGTATAAAACGTTATAGAATTATAAAATGCATCATACTGTTTAAATCCTACCTCTAATTTTAGTATTATATATCTTTTGTATTTCAAAATATTTGTAAACTATTGCAATTTTTTAAATATATTATAAAAATGTATTTTTTTATTTATTAAAATATGTAAGTTATTTTCTATTTCTATAAAAATAGCTACAGTGTAATAAGAATACATTTAACTTTATAAATCAACTTATAGCTGGTAATTAAAGGTACTACTTTAGAAAATAGCATACGCGACGTAAAACTTAATAAATATTTCTTATAGAAAAGTTTCTTATTTTCATATGCTTATAACTTTAAAAATTATGATTATATTTTAAACATTTAATATTTTTTTCTGAATCCTCATTCTTTTATAAATAATGTGTAAAAGATTAGAATTATTAAATTTAAATTTAAAAGAATTATACCTGTTTTAAAATTGTTTATATTTTCAGACTTCTAGAGAAATTTAACACCCCTGAGACCCCGTAAGGCACCGAGAGAAAAGATGTTACGCATAAAAAAATGCCAGCCTAATTTTCTTATTATTTGTCAATTAGTTTCGAATAAATAATTTATTTTTCATTGACTATTGTTGTTTTGCTTACTTCTACGTTTAATAACGTCGTATATTTGTTACATAAACAATTTAAAACTCTTGACAATATTATTTCATCGTTTCACTAAAACATATCAAGGATTTGTTCAAATCCCTTACTTTTATTAGGCAAATGACCTTGAAGAGACGTCATTTTAACATCTACAGTCGAGTGATCATCTTCCTTAGGGATTTGATAAAATTCCCGATTCTATCATTTTCCTGCGACATATATATAATTTATGTTGTATTTATCCTAATACTTCTTTTTGGAATCTATGCTAAACTATTACGAGCCGAAATTATTCCTGCAACTATGCCAAAATATAAAGTTTAATATGAGGTACAAGAAGATGCAGTTTTGAAAAATGTAGAAGAAATATTGAACAATGTCAAAATGTTCTTTTTTTGTCGTTTTTAACTTATTTCCTTACTTGTAGCATATTACTATAATTGGTGTCGACATGATCAGAACAGATGGACAACATTGTTTCTGCTGAGCCATAAGTTTCAGTCATAGTAAAGACCCAGTGTGTAAAGGTGCTGATACGTGTTAAATTTCACACGATGACCTGGTGTAGATGTTTGGAGAGTGAAAACCTAGCCCAGACAATCCTTGTCAATTGACCATAGTTCTAAATTCGAGATTCGTCACAAGTAAATGTTTATTAGCACCGCATTTTATAACAACACGGGAACTATTGGTGACGGACCTCGTCATCACCACCACCACCTTGATAGCTTCGATCGGGCGACGAGAACGACACCTGAGCAAGTTAACATTAAAACAATCTCTTACTATTATTTGTTGAAATTGTGTATGTTCTTTGTGTGGAAATAAAAAGGTTAATTTAATCATGTCGAGTGTTTCTTCTCTTCCCCCACATATCTATGTGCCCGAGAGAGAGGTGCGAGCTTCCTCCAGATTGTGATAACCATACCTCTTGTTGTTGCTAGTGCCAAATGATCGGCAGTGCCACATCGCAGCCCATGAAATTTACTGTGGTGAATCGCTAGTTTCTTACGGCTGTCGTTAGCCACAGCTTTGAGCACAATACAGGTGTCAGTACAATTTGGCCTGGTTCCACCCCAATTTTGAGGAAGAATATTCTAGGGGAGGGGTGGTCAGTGGGCCTCTCACCTCTCTTATCTTTCCACCAATTACGCGAGAGAACTCACGCAAGGGTATTTACCAGAATTTGAATTCAGGCCCTAAGACACAGCAAAAAGCGCCAATAACCACTATACTGGGAGAGTGGAAAGTCCCCTGTAAATCATTTCTTTCCATGTTGTTGAAAGGTTTAGGTAAAATATTACAAAATTGAAATTTATATAAATAAAAAATTGCTTGTAAAATTTTATTAAATAAACTGAGATTCTGCCAATTTCTGTCTTTAATTTTACAAAATACACATTAAAATCCCATGTATTACGTATTGCAAGTATAAGGTTATGTAACTTTTCCGAAGCTGTCTTCCACTTAAAATTGCATTAATGAAAAATTCCCCTAGTACGAAATGTTTATACTAAAAGTAATGCAGAAAAATTTAAATCAAATACCACTTCCAGTATATTTTGTTTCATTACATAGAAAATGCCTTAAGCTAATTTAAAATAGTAAGAATAGAAAAAAATGTTTACTTAATCAAATGAAAAGTAAAAAGTTCTTTTTGAATAGATTCTCAATAAGTTCAATTTACGCTCGAACTTCTTATTTTCTTGAATTATTTTTCTTACCTAAATGACTGAGGAACTGAAACACAAATACATTTAAAATTTCTTTTATATTTCTCCTTTCAAAAAAAAAATCCAGCAATGAGCTTTATTGTTATTTTTTTATTTCTTGTAAAACGATGAAATGAATAAAAGTGTGTGAACTATTTGGTTAAAGGTATTCAAAAAAGCCTTAAGCTTAAGAAAAGTAATTTTTTTTCAGTCCTTCTAATATTTTAGGGATTCAGAATCACTCTCTTAAATAAGTATTTTTTTAACACGTGAAGTATTTTAATTATATTTTAAAACTTTTTAGAAGTAATACGATTGCCTAAGTTACTATTGATGTAAATATTAATAAAGTTGTAAATATGGAAAAATGGAAGAATTTTATTTTAATTTTCAATTTTAAAGCTTTCACACTAATTTTCATTTTATAATTGTGAAACACAAACACAACTAAAGGTTTGCTTTTAAAAATAATATATGCATGATATGGAGAATGTTTCTTAGATCTTAAAAGAACTTATCTTATACCTACGAAAATATTTTACACGTTCGTACCTCCTTCTCAAACAGTTGAGGATTGTGTGTGTATGTGTGTGCGTGTGTGCGCATAAAAATATCCACACACAATTTGGTATAATACTGAGGTGCAAATATAATATCTGCTCTTTTTTGGATTATATTTTCATTTTCATTCCTTCTCAAGCAACAAAGTGCACATTGCTTTGCAATATCTGTTCTTTATCAAGTATTCTCAAAATTCTAAATTCCGGCCTTCGGTGAAAAATCCCAGCCTTCACCACGAATAAAATTCCAGATGAGAAGTACTTCAGTACTATGGACAGACTACATTTCTGAAAAACACTAGCACTAATATCCCTCTATGACAATTAAAAATATGTGCAAATCAAAAGTAGAAAGAAGAAAATATCAGTGCCCGTACAGCTTACTGGCAAACTGGTTGTGAACGTTTTCGGTAGCCCGTACGGGGTACGGGCAAACCAGTTAAGGTACCGACTATGTTCGGAACCGTGATTTTACAAAAAGCTCATAAATGGATAATTTTCATGATATTCAGTGTCACTCAAAATAGAATACATGCATAAAATTGTTTTAAGGACATTTTGACAAAAAAAATCATTTCAATATAATAGTTTGGCAAAAAATTAACTTAGAATAATCTTTTTTCCAAATGTTCTCCTTGTTTGAAAAATGTTTCCATTATAATAATATTTTACCTGTACATAGCTCAGACCTCTCTACAGAGACCCAACCAGATTTTTTGAAAAATTCACCTTATTTTCAGAGTTACCACCCATTGAAATAATTATTCGCGTTTTTTTCTTAAAATTGCTCCCCTCTGTTGTCGTAAAATATGAATAAACCCATATCAAAGTTATGTATTTCAAAAATTCTAGTTGAGCCTCTGAACAAAGTCTGAGCTATATACAGGCAAAATATTACTATAAGAGAAGCTTTTTTCACAAAAGGAGAATATTATGAAAAAGGGTCATTCTATGTTTATTTTTTGTCAAAATATTGTTCTTAAATAGTTTTTATTGTAATAATATTTTTAAAACAATTGTATGCGTATGTTCTAATCTAAGAGATAATAAATATCATGAAAATTATCAATTTATGCTCTTTTGAAAATCACGGTTCCGAAAGTAGTCGGATACCTTAAAAACACCAGCGAAAAATGCTCAGAAATGTTGAGGCTTTAACATATATTTTTTTTCAAAAAAATCGAAAAAAATGAAATTTAAGAGCCCTATGAGGCCTTAATATCCCTCTATGAGAATTAAAAATATGTGTAAATCAAAAATAGAAAGAAGAAAATATCAGTGCCCATACAGCTTAAGGACAAACGGTTATGTCCGTTTTCGGTAGCCCGTACGGGGTACGGGCAAACTAGTTAAGGTGCTAAAGGCAAATTTTAATGAAATTATCTATATTTGTTACCTTCCGATGACCTAATTTTTTTAAAATCAATATTTATTTGCGTTTTCTTATATTTTTTTTAAATATCGTTTTAATACTGAAAATAAAATAAAAAATACAGCAACATAAATTGTACTAAAAATATTAAATTATGTAAAAACAAATTCCTTTCTACGGACAAATATTTTCATTTTAAAATAACTCAAAATATCTCGATATCAGAATTGATTCCATTTTTAAATTCTTCCGTTTTTAGTAAAAGCAAATACAAAAATATCTTATAATTTTGTAGTTTGACGTAGGAAAAGGCAGGAATTGTGTGAAATATTGAATGTCCTTTGCCTCAAGTAATGTTATTTCGACAGTTTAACTTATAACTGATGATGGGAAACTATAAAGCCTGCTTCAAATGCTTAGTAATCGGTTGAAAGTATTTGATTAAGAATTTTTGCTCACCACAGAATCAATTTCCATGTAACGGAAATGAAAAGGAATAAAGAACATGGCAGCTATAATAAACTATACTGAGTAACGTGAACCATTTCTATGAAAATAGAACATGCCAGGTCAGTAAAGAATGTATGCGTTACGATTTTTTTTTTTACTTTCAAATAATTCTAAAAAAAACACAACATATATTCATAAAATGTTACTTTTTTTCCAATCTGTTATGATTTTTTAATACTTTTTTTAACTTCTTTGTGACGAAAAAGTTAACTTTTAACTCAGACTTTTTTGTTGCAACAATGCAAATTTGAAGTTATTAAAAACATTACTTGAAAAAGGAATACATTAGTATAAAAAGAGAAACGAAATATAATTAAATTAATAACATTAAGGTGACTGACTAGTTCGAAACAGTCATTTTGAAAAAGCGTATCAATGGATATGTTTTGTGTTTGATATTTAGTATCAGTTGAATAGGAATATACTTATAAAACTGCTTTAAGAAAATTATTAAAAAATATGCATTTTGTTTGGAAAAAATTAAAGACAGAATAAAACATTTTCCTTTCATGAGAAACTTCTTCTATAGTAAAATTATTTTGCTAATATGTACCCATGACTCCTCTGCATAAATCGAAATAAAAGTATTGAAAAATTCAATTTTTTTAAAAAATGTTGATCAACTGAAATAATAGCCGGTGTTTTTATTAGAATTTTTCCGTTCTGAAGTAATAAAACATAAATAAAAATAATTCGAATCCTAAATTATATATATCAAAAGTCTTTACTTAGGATCTGTAAGGAAGTCTTATCAAAGTATAACCCAGAGGGGAGTATCTTTATAGATCCACGTGATATTTTCCCCAAAGAAATGTTTAAAGAGGTATAGACATTCCGTCAAACAATTTTGATTTGTGATTATTAGGAAAATAAAACTAAATGTTAATAACACAAAACTCTTTATTCACTACGAAAAAATACATTTTGCACTGTATAGTAGTACTTGTTTAGTTATACGTGTAATTAAAACTAAAGCAACATTACTGTGACTTCTGTTGTGTGTCAGATTAGATGATAAAAAACATATTAAGATTGTGTTGGATGTTACTTTTTGCAGAATGCACGCTGAATTGGAATCATCTGCCAAACGGTTTCTAAGCGAGTCTTTAATGTTATTCATCTCTGAAAATAATGACTCTCAAGGATAGGTAAATGAAAATATGGTTAAAATAGCATGATCAAAGTTCTTCAAACGGTTAAATGTATCAGGAATCCTTTTTACAGACGATGTTCTACATGCAACTGTTCCAGAACATAAAACACACACCGCTTTGTCGCCTTTACTAATCATGCCATATTTTTCGGTATACCAAATTTTAAATTCTCTGTTACATTAACTATATCTTGCACTAAGCTTTTTGCTGAATTATCCATTTTAAATAACGGTTAGAAAGCGTAAATGTAACACAAACTTTAAAATACAGCAGTGTCAACGAAATTTACTACGCTATGCATAGACAAACTTTGCATAATTTGCAGCCCACAATGTAACTAAGTCAGACCAAAAACAAACGAGTGTGCTCCCCGTGGCATCTAGAACCAATCTCTCGCATTTATACGTAATGCTTCATTATGAACTTCGTTATTTTGAACTAAAGTCAGAATCGTTTTGATCGATGGCGTGCACAAAATATTGTGTCGCATGCCATCTGTGGCACGCGTGCCATTGTTTCGCCATTTCTGGTACAGCCAATACATTATTATTATGCAATCAGTTTCTCATAAGATGAGAATGTTTTGTAAATATGTAACTTTTTCATCATTTTTGTCAAAACTAATTGCATTCTCACAAGTTATTACTGTAAGTTATTACTATATATATAGTGCAATTATTATTGGCAAATGTAATTGCATTGAAACAATTTTTTTACTCTAATAGTATTCTTAAAACATTGGTGGGGCAAAAAGTCCCGAGCACACTCAATTTTTTCCCTAGTTTTATGTTTGATTTTGTTATTAACTTAATTATCTTGTTGTTTGACTTAACTATTATTATTGGCCCTTACGTATTTTTTCATGCTACTTTTACTTCTGTTAATAGAATTTATGGAAAATAAACTGTGCTATCAATAGTTTGAAGGAAACATATTAAGACAAGCACAAAAGAACTGTAATAATAAAATATTGTTGCTATTTTTTCAAACAATAAAGTGTTCTATTATTCTAATCATTTAGAGAGCAGTAGTGACGAAGGGTTAAAATCTGAATGTGCTGTATGTTTTAGTGTATTGAAAGTAGTTATCTATAGCAATTTGAAGTGAGTGGGTAGATAATATTGGATTTATGGGTAAAAAAAAATGTTTCTTTCTGCGTTGTAATGGAATACAAAAAATAACACTTTTGAAGGAAGAAGGCTATTTATTCTAAGTTCCAAATTACTACAAAAGTACCATGCGGGATTTTGAATGTCGTGAAGACGTTGAAAAAATATTCTGAAACATATTCAATTGGGAACAAAAAGTGATCTGGAAGATCCGAGAAAAACAACTTAAAGTGAAAACAGGGTACTAAGCATGGTTCCACGTTAAATAAATGGCTTAATTCACCACAAGTTTTGAAATCATGGATTTTGATATCGAATGTGAATGTGTGTCCCCAAATTGTGTGAGGAAAACTGCTGTAGACTGAATTACGAGGCTTCAAATTTCCCGCCCAAAACTATTATTGACATAGGCGTGGGCAAAGGATCATTCGTTGTGGACCGTTAAAAACTTATAAAAGGTAATATTTGGCGATGAAAGTCCGTTTTGTATTTCAGGTAACAAACCCAGTGCCTATGTAAGACAACACACTCATAAGGAATTCAGCTTTCAGTGTTTGAAGCCCACAATTAAGACTGGGAATGGCGATTCTTTCCGACAAAGATCTAGTTTTAAATTGATTCGAATCGTAACCTGATGAATCGAAACACAAAAAAATCGAGGTCTAAAAGATCGATTTCTAAAGAATCGATTTTTTTTTCAAGTCGTACAGTTACAATGTAAATAGAACTCCATTTTATGAAAAACAATAAAAATACCATAAAAAACTATCAGTAAAATCAGCGAACTTCTGGGTATTCGACATTTACAATTATTTTTATCACCCCCGTATCAAAGAATCGGGTATAAAAGAAAAAAATATATTTTCTAAATGTAATTGTTACATTAAAAAGTTTTGAAAATGGATAATATAGCTTATAGTTTCCAATGTTTAATATAAAGCAGTGTTTGTCAAACTGTGGAGCACCCCCCTAGGGGGCGTGATAACCCTAAGAGGGGGACGCAAGCATATTGAAAAGTTGAAAACAAAAGATTATTTAAAAAATTATTAACTTTCTGAAAGTGAACAAACAAATACATTCTGACATAATGAAAAATAAAATACTCCTTTACTCCATAATATATTTATAAATGTATCAGTATTGCATAATATATTTTATAGCTAATTTAACAACACTAAAAAGAAAAAGTTCAATAAGTACCAGAGCCCCATAGCTTTGTCATATATAAAATTATATGTCAACATTAACACTTATCTTGATAATCTGTACAGTTTATAATTAATCTCTTAAATGCCGATTAAAAATTACGCGATTCGTTCCCCAATGCTACCATTTAGCACGTAAGTAGGCGTATGTGGTTTATTGAGGGCGGGGGTTGAAAAGGAATAAATAATCAAATCCTCTGAAATAAGTAAATCTTTCACAAACACTGTCGGCGTCATTTTATTGTTTTCCAAAGCCTTCGGAATAATTTTATGGATATAAGTGTTCAGAAAAAATTGTGATTCGAAAAGATGTATATATACGTCTGGTCGCAATTAACACACTACCTGAGCGAGGCGTTTATGCACGTTGGGCGGACATAAGAGTTATAATCATATTGTAGGTTTAGTGTCAAAGAAAGTATTATTAAATTTAATACATCGTTATTGTATGGAGGGGACGCAAAGCAACTTATAGTTGAATATGGGGTCGCAAACATTGAAAGTTTGAGAAGCACTGATATAAAGCTTTTTAAAAACAGTCTGTGAAGTCTACTGAGATCCAATCGTTTCCGCTCATCAGTTGTGATGTTGCCGGTAATCGAAAAAAGGCGCTCGCAAGGAACAGATGATCCAACAATATTCATATACATCATGGATATTGAGTGAACGTGATGATAAATTCAGTTTTTTTTTTTGTTTATGCTATTAAATTAACCCTTTAACTACAAACACCGTAATATTACTTGTTTTAAAGATAGTATATTCAACTAATTGTAAATTATTTTTTTGGTTTTTACCAAAACAGAAAAAATCGAATTTCCATTTTCTAGGATGAAATATCGATTCACTGAATCGAGACAGTGCTACATATCGATTTAAAAATCTATTTGTTTGGCCCGAGAAATCAATTCTTCGATTAATCAATCTCAGATCGTCATCCCTAACTAAGATTCTGATGAAAGTGATTATATGGGGTTGCAAGTCTTCGTTTGTTGTTATAAGACTTAGCATCGAGATAACAGACGAAACCAGGGAATATTGACAAATATAATACAGAATAATATACTACAAATAGCTACCAACTGCAAGAGATCTTTTTGGAGATCAGTCACAGATTTTTCAGAACAATAATGCTCCACATCACCGAGTAAATGTAGTCCAGAAATGGATCGAAGACAGTACTGTGGATAGAATAAGCTGACCAGAATGGTATCATGATTTTAATTCTATGAAACACCTATGGTGTAATATTGGTTATGATATTTCGAAGAAAACATTTTCTAACAAACGTGATGTAATTGAAGGTTTGATGTTTTCTTTCAATCATGTGGTCACAAAAGATCTTCTTGTGAAGTTGGTGTATTCCAAGCCACACATATGTAGAACCATTATTAAAGTAAATAGCTGGCCTATAAATTATTGATGTTCAAACGTGTAACAATCACGTAATTTTGAAAATGCCTGCTAAACGTATTGTACTTGTAAGATTTTGGGTTATTCAACTAAGTATTAGGTTTTTCCTAAATTGGGTTGTTCTGCACCTACTATTCATCTGTGTGTTCAGGCAACTGTACTACAAGAAATATTTGTTGCATTTACAGACTAGCAACAGATTTGAAACCAGCATAAAACAAACATTAAAATCAATAAAATATTTAAAATAGTACTATAGCTTCTTATCTAAATATTAAGTCAAACAAAATAATTAAGCACAAAAAACGGAATGTGTTCAGGACATATTTTTACCATTGCATATATATATATATATATTTAAACTAACACTAAATATATAAAAAAATATACATTTATGCGCTTTTGTAAAATTACGGTTACCGAAAAGTATTTGTGTTATATTTTAAGATATCTGCTAATAAACTTTCTCGCGGAAAATTAGTTTAAATAACTTACTTGAATCAAATAAAATAAAACATGTAAAACAGTGTTTCTCAAAGTGTGGGGAGTGCACCCCTGGGGTGGCGCGATAACCCTACAAGGGGGCCACGAGCATATCGAGAATTAAAATATTTTTTTAAAAAAATAACCGGAAAGTAAAACAAAATATTTTCTTCCATAATAAAAAAAATACACAACAACACTGATATAATTTATGTTTATCATCTGGTGTTTTACCGTTATCAAATAGCTATCTTTGATCCCAAAACCAAATAAAAAAAACATTGTTTAATTTGCAGTATTTCCTCAATGAGAGATTTTTTTATTACGTTTTAACATAAAGTATTACTCGTTAAAAGAAAAAACGAAACCCAGAGCCTGAGAAAAATTCTAAGATAAACAATTCATCACTGTAATTATTATTGAAGTACTGTACTACATTAGTTGTAGAAAGAAAAGGAGAGAGAGAAGACGTGTGTGTGTGATTCACTTTTCATCCAGGCAGCATAATGAATTTGCTGATCATTGGATTAACCTTTAAACTTACTGGTATGGTTATTTCTACGTTAGTTCTGTCCCATCTTTTATGTGTTTGTTTTTTGCTTAGGGAAATTGTATATAATAAAGAGTTTTAAGATTTTTGGAAAATAATTGATTGATTTGAAGGATTATTTGGCCAAGATTTATTTTTGAGTTTTCTTAAACATTTAAAAGCATTGTGAAAAACGTCATAATCCTTTTTAGAACATCCGTGTTTTTTCTGAATACACTTTTAACCCGGGAGCGGTGGTGCGGGTCATCTGTGATCCATATTGAAGAAAGTTGAAACTGACCAAGCAAAAGAAGAGCCGGCTGAAAGAATGCATATTATTCATGATTGAGAAACGCGATGAACATGAAACGAAAGGAAAATTTTCAAATACTTCCTAAAGAACTCCATCAACTAAAATATGAAGCCATAAGTGTACCACAAGGTTCAGTTCATATTTGCCAAAAAGACACAAGAAATAAAAAGTTCAACTTCCTATTTATTGATCACCAAAGGTGTCAAGAGTTCGAGCCTAGTACCTCTAAAGACCCGCCGTGTAAGGGAGAAATGCACGTTAAATCTGTTGAAAGCTCAAACGCCCTCTTGTTGGAGTGGTGTGGTAGTTGAAAGAGGCCAGCTCAATTATCGTCCTCGTTACTTGACCATGGTTCAAAATTACGAGGTCCGTCTCCAAAAGCCCTCGTGTAGCTGAACAGTGCGACGTTAATATTCACTCACTCTATCATGAAAGCTCATTAAAATTACAATAACTTGAACAAAATATGACAGCTTTGCCAGCAAATAACATTTCTGTAATATTATTGAAAAGTCTCTGATTTGCGTTCTTTATAAAGGTCTTGCACTTTTAAATTATTTTTAGTTCAGTTTTATTGGATTTTTTCTCAAATCATTAAAGAAAAACTGAATAGTTCTTGAAAGCCGGAAAGTATACTTTCTCTTAATTAAATTATTCACTGGATTTCAGATTTGTATCGTGTACAGTAAAAAAATTATAAATAAATGATTGGGGTGACTGAGTCCCCCGCACTACCATTAGCGTTAGTATCGAGTGTACGCCTGCTCTCGAGTTAAGACATTTTAAAGTCTTCTCACTTTAAATATTAAAAACTAACACAATTATTCTTCATCGCGGGAATTTTATATTCTTTTTCATTATTTAACATTATTTCTAAATGCTAATTCTGTGAGGTTTAAAATTACAGTTATTTACAATTATAACATTTATCTAAAAAAGTCATTTTACATTTTTGTATACAATGTCGAGCACGTAGATTTACTCTCCTTACAGTTCAGCTATTATTTCAAGAATATTGTTTTATTTTTTAAAAAAAAATGAATTCGCGTGAAAGAGCCGGTGTTTCAGCCAGTTTACGTTTAATGTATCAGTAATCTAAAGAATTTATGTTATAAATAATTTCTTAATACTAAATTAAGAACTAGTTTAATAATTATTAGTGACTTACATGGCCTTGTCTTATAGAGCAAAATTTTTCAAAGGAAGATTTAATATCAGAAATTGACGCTCTGAGTTTTTTTTTCTGTATTTAGCTGATATCCATATTTTGTCTTCAAAGCAGCCACCGCAGAAAATCCGGTTTAACAAGGGTAGTATGCTGAAAATGGTAATAGTATACGAAGTGCTTTTGTTTTCAGTACAGATAATTCCTCATCCACCTCTACCCAAAATTCAAAGAGTGATTTATTACAAAATTGCCTTTAAATTTTTCACTGGATATGAAATATATGAAGATTTCTTCTTCGGAAGTTGAGAGCCCTTCTGAAGTATCTTGAAATAGATCCCTAATCCACTCGTAACTTGCTACCTAGCTGTCCTCATCCAGAAAATACTTTTTAAAATTCTTTGCCAACATAGCTAAATGATTTTACATGTTTTAAAAACAACTTTCACATGTTGTTCTTCATATTTGTAAGCTTTAACACATAACGAGCTGGGGCTTTATTTCCCATCATTTACTTCAGTAGTGGTAAATCCGAAATTTAAGTATTTTTGAGAATATCTCCTTGATTTAATTTTCGGAGTCATGCTCGTTCGTCTGTGTACTTGTTGATTCTTTATTATCATCGAATGTTTGCTTACGACTTAAAAATGTATGTATGATTTTGTTTTAATCTCTACTGCCGTAAATACTTAATTACCGTGAATTACAATTAACGTGTAAATTAAAAAAAACTGTACATTCAAGCTAGATTCGGTAGCTATAGGAGTATCGAGTCGGTCAAAACTGACTGGAATTGTACGAGGAAAAGCATTTTTACATGTTTTGCGGAGACGTCGGATAGGTTGCCCAGACTCACGCAAACGTACCCTATAATGCCAGATATGATGGATATGATAGAGAGCAACATAGACTAGACTATTGTTCTAATGACATTTGTACTTCGAGAAATGAATGCTGAAGGAAATAAATCTTTAATTAAATATATCATTTTGCGATCTGTTCCAATTTAAAAATTAGAGAAAGAAAAATTAACATAATAATAAGTAATATATATTTTAAGTAATTTTCTTAAAATATATATTACTTAAAAGTTACATATACACATAATTTAATATACTTATCGTATTAATTTGTACGGTTTATAATTAAGATCATATTGTAACTTTAGCGTCTCAAAGTGCATTTTTATTGCAGAAAATACATTATTGTTGTTCAGGGGTCGGGCGCGACAAAAATTATGATTGAAAACTGGGTCGCCAGTATTGAAAGTTTGAGAAACACTGTGTTATATGCTGGGATCATTATCTCTAATAAATGTGTATATTCTTCTGTTGTATTGTATGCTTTCTCTTCTTCATTTTTATTTCATATGTTCCTAGGGGTAAAAATACACTTCAACAACAACAAGGATCAAGTTTAGCAGAATTAAATTATCTGTGTTATTTTAATTCATTATATGTGTTATTATTTATCTTTCAATCCTGATCCTTTCTCTAATCCTATTCAAAGACTGCTCAAAAATAAATGTGAAACCATAACTAATTTTGCATTAAGGAGTATTAAAATTCTTATTGACAATCCGCCAGAGTTTCATAAAATCTAAAGCTTCTTTTAGAACAAAGAAAGTTGTTTTAAATGTTTAAATTTATACACAATGATTATTTGCAGAATATAATTGGATTTCATGGTATAACGTATTGAGTATTCTGTAGCTATAATGCACTCATATTTATCTTTTTTCGTAAAGATTTTGTGATGAACTTTGCATATTAGAATATTTCTTGTAAGGGCTTAGGACTTATGATAGAAAAACGCATCGCATTTTCATTATTTAAAAAATAAATTATTTTAAAATTTTGTGTTCAATATTTGAAATAATAAGTATATTTATGAAAAATCTTTTTCAAATTTAAAAATTGGAATAATATCAAGAATTAATTTTTTCGTGTTGAAAATTATTCAGTAATCTCTTAAAATTTACTTATGCACCTTAAATACTGTTGATCTAAAATAATTTTGAGGAATTATTTTTTAACTTTAATATAAAATGTATTAATAAATTCCCAATTGCACATGTTTATTTCTAAAGATAAGCTATAATTCTTATTCACACAGCTTGGAGTTAATTTGTCTTATTCTTTCTTAAAATTACGGAGAAGGAATGACGAATATGAAATGAGTTATCTCTTTTATGAACGTGTTATTTGCAATTTTGCTTAAAGTTAAACATTACTTTAGGTTACAAACTATATTCATTCCACGAAATAACCATTGTTTAAATTTAGAATTCTTTACAAATAAGTGTTTTAAGAAATATACACTTGCGATCTAATAAAATAATGACTACGGAAAACAACTGAAAACAGAACACAATACACTATTTAAATAATACTTAAAGGAAACATTAATTTGAGAACGAGCAGTAATGAGTGTTTTAAGTTTAGCCTCCATCTCATTTAAAATTTTATCCGAAAAAAATACTCATGTAGTAATAAATTTATTCAATTGGATAAACAATAAAACAGAAACATTTCCTGTATAAATAGAGTTTTCAGAAAATTTTTTGAGACATCTTCCAGACGGTGTTTAAAACTCGTTTGCAGTTTGGGGAGATTTTTATATAATTTCTGAACTACATCAATTTATGTGATTTCTGAATTAATTGATAGATATTTTGACAAAATAAAATGTAAACATCTTTTAAAGTTTTGGTTCTATGAAATAATAAAAAAACATTGATTGTTTTTATTAAAATTTAACTTATTCATAACGATTTTATAAAAGTCCGAAAAAGTAATTTTTTTTTCCAATATTAGATTTATATAAAAGTTTAGCAAAATTAATTGTAAAAAATAAAGGAAACTGTTTAAAAAATCCATTTAAATTTGAATATTGTTGCAAACTTGTATGATTATATATTGGTAAAATTAAATGAAATTATTTAATTTTCATTACTTTTAGATATTACCATTATATTGATATATATTATATTCGAACACATGAAATATATGCATCTCCTAATTAGTATAAAATAGTATCCTATAAATTATTTTACATCAGTGTTTCTCAAACTTTCAATACTTGCGAACCAATTTTCAATCACAATTTTTGTCGCCCCCCCTGTACAACAATAATTTATTTACTGCAATAAAAATGCACTTTGACGCTAAAGCTACAATGCGATCTCAATTATAAACTGTATAAGCATTAAATTTTGTATATGTTACTTTTAAGTAATACATATTTGAAGAAAATTACTTAAAATATATATTACTTTCTTATTTTATTATGTTATTTTTCTTTCTCTAATTTTTAAATTGGAACAGATCGCAAAATGATATATTTAATTAAAGATTTATTTCCTTCAGCATTCATTTCTCGAAGTACAAATGTCATTAGAACAATAGTCTAGTCTATGTTGCTCTCTATCATATCCATCATATCTGGCATTATAGGGTACGTTTGCGTGAGTCTGGGCAACCTATCCGACGTCTGCGCAAAACATGTAAAAATGCTTTTCCTCGTACAATTCCAGTCAGTTTTGACCGACTCGATACTCCTATAGCTACCGAATCTAGCTTGAATGTACATTTTTTTAATTTACACGTTAATTGTAATTCACGGTAATTAAGTATTTATGGCAGTAGATTAAAACAAAATCAAACATACATTTTTAAGTCGTAAGCAAACATTCGATGATAATAAAGAATCAACAAGTACACAGACGAACGAGCATGACTCCGAAAATTAAATCAAGGCGATATTCTCAAAAATACTTAAATTTCGGATTTACCACTACTGAAGTAAATGATGGGAAAAAAGCCCCAGCTCGTTATGTGTTAAAACTTACAAATCTGTAGAATAACATGTGAAAGTTGTTTTTAAAACATGTAAAATCATTTAGCTATGTTGGCAAAGAATTTTAAAAAGTATTTTCTGAATGAGGACAGCTTGGCAGCAAGTTACGAGTGGATTAGGGAAATGATTTCAAGATACTCCAGAGGGGCTCTCAACTTCCGAAGAAGAAATCTTCATAGATTTCACATCCAGTGAAAAATTAAAAGGCAATTTTGTAATAAATCGTTCTTTGAATTTTGGGTAGAGGTGGATGAGGAATTATCTGCACTGAAAACAAAAGCACTTCGTATACTATTACCATTTTCAACATCCTACCTTTGTTAAACCGGATTTTCTGCGGTGGATGCTTTGAAGACAAAATATAGATGTGAGCTAAATATAGAAAAATAACTCAATGGGTCGATTTCTAATATTAAACCTTCCTTTGAAAAACTTTCCTCTACAAGACAAGCCCGTGGAATTCCGGAATAACTATTAAACTTGCTCTTATATATAATTTAGTAATAAGAAATTATTTATAAAATACCTTCTTCAGTACTGATACATTAAACGTATACTGGCTGAAACACCGACTCTTCGCACGAGTTCATTTTTTTAAAAAATAAAACATTATTCTTGATATAATAGCTGAACTGCAAAGAGAGTAAAACTGCGTGCACGACATTGTATACAAAAATATAAAATGATTTTTTTTTTTTAGATAAATGATATAATTCTAAATAACTGTTTAAAAGAACTGTAATTTTAAACCTTACATAATTAGTATTTAGTATAAATGTTAAATAATGAAAAATATTATAAAATTCCGATGAAGAATAATTGTGTTACTTTTTAACATTTAAAGCGAGAAGACTTCAAAATGTTTTAACCCGGGAGCAGGCGCGTACTCGATACTAACGCTAATGTTAGTGCGGGGGGACTCAGTCACCCCACTCATTTGTTTATAATTATTTTTACTGTTAACGATACAAATCGGAATTCTAGTGAATATCTTAATTTATAGAAAGTTTACTTACCTTCTTTCAAAGACTATTCAATTCTTTGATGATATGAGAAAAAATCCAATAAAACTGAACTAAACTGATTCAAAAAGTCAAGAGTATAATAAAGGAAGCAATTCAGAGACCCTTTTCAATAATATTACAGATTGATTGATTGAATATTAAAGTCGCACTGTTCAGCTACACGAGGGCTTTTGGCGACGGACCACGTAATTTTGAACCATGGTCAAGTGACGATAATATTACAGAAATGTTAAATCAATCAATTCTTTTCTAAATATCGTAAAACTCTATTATTTACAATTTCCCTAAGCGAAAAGCAAACGCATAAAAGATGGGACGGAACTAATATTGAATAACGATACCATAAGTTTGAAGGTCAATCAAATGATTAGCAAACGTACTATGCAGCCTGGCTGAAAAGTGAATCATGTCTTCCTTTTCATTTTCTACAACTAATGTACAGCATTTCAATAATAATTATAGTGATGAATTGTTTATCTTCTTAGAATTTTTCTCGGGGTCTGGGTTTCGTTTTTTCTTTTAACGAGTAATATTTTATGTTAAAACGTAATAAAAAAATCTCTCATTGAGGAAATACTGCAAATTAAACAAAATGTTTTTTTTTAAAATTTAGTTTTGGGATCAAAGATAGCTATTTGATAACGGTAAAACACCAGATGATAAACATAAATTATGTTAGTGTTGTGTATATTTTGTTTACTATGGAAGAAAGCATTTTGTTTTACTTCTCTTTTCGGTTATTTTTTTTAAAAAATCTTTAAAATTTCGATATGCTCGTGCCCCCCTAGTAAGGTCATCGTGCTCCCCAGGGGGGCGCGCCCCACCTTTGAGAAAAACACTGATATAACAAGAAGGGGTATGCTACTTTCCTTTCTAGCCGACTTCTTTCCCGAAGGAGATACAACCATGTCTTACTCGGGATTCGAACCCGAACCCACTTGGTTTCAAGCCGAGGATCATAGCCACCATACCGGCTGGGCGACACTTAATCATTAGATTCAAGAAATGCTTCCAAATTAATTGCTGAATTAACTAATATACTTTAAAAATGAATGCAGTTACAGTAAATGTTCAAATGCAAAACGATATACTTTCAAAAAGAGATAATATCTGAGATAAACTTATTGAGTAAGAAACAATTCTATAGGAGGACAGTGACCTCTGGCGAGCAGTTCCAGAAACCGTCAGTCGAGGGATTGCAGTCGAGACATGAACATCGAGTAGAACCGATATTCCCATTAATTCTTGTAATACTAAATATGATAGTTTCCGTAATTGTCTTTATTGTAGTTCCAAATTTTAATGTTCTTTAAGATTTGTGAATGTAATATTTAAATGTCTTTAACCGAAGAAGTTTGCGTACGACTGCTTGCCACTATATATGTTTTCCCCTTCTTTTCACATTCACCACATTTTGTACTTTCTGTGAACTGTTACAAAATCTTTATAAAGATGCAAACAATACATATCACAAGCACTATTACATTTTTTTTTATTTTGTCGGTTTTACTTGAAGCTGCCTCAGTTGCATAACGGTCAGCGAGCTTTATTAAATTCGTATTTCCACCATTACAAAAAATTGCTTTTCACAAAAAATAACCTTATTTACTTAAATTCGCTTAGTAAAAAAACCCATAGCTGACATTTAATGACAGCTATCCGTTATCTTATTCCTGATTTTTTTGTTTTTTTCTCTTTTTATAGTTTTTTTAATTTTTCATTACATTGAACTGGTAGCTGAACAAAGTTCGTCAATAATGATTTGAATTAAGCAGCTTGTATAGTTGTTATATTCGTATACCTAAATCATTTCTCAAGGTTCAATATCTGATTACAAAATATTTGAAAAATAAATTTTGTATATTTCTTTTTTCACTTATAATTAAATATTTTATAAGTAATTTTATTTTTTAATATTGAAAACAAATATTCTACCCCTATCATTTGCTTAGTCATTATTTTATTTTTTTATTTCCATTTCAAAAATATATTATTTTCAAACAAAGAAAAATAAATAAATGAAAAATATTCCATACAGCTTCATAGTAAAAGAGGAAAGTGTTTAAGTTATGAAAATACATTTAAAACTTCACAAAATAATCTTATAGATAAATTATTTTAATGGAAAAAATATTTTCAACCAATGAAATTTTTATTTTGTAAGAATCTTGTAGTTACCTTTAAACCAATTACTTTGAACATAAAAGACGTTTTATCAAATTAGTATAATACACGATAGAAAGTAATTTGATTTCGAAGGTTTGCATAGCTAATGAAAGTGAGAAAAAAGATTCTTTATGTAATACAAGCAAAAAAAATGTAGAATTAATATTTAGCATGCCTAATTCATTTAAAAAACTTCGTAAAAAACCGATAATGATTTTTTTTCATAATGTTCCATTCAATATATCTCATTCACTACATAAATTAAAAAAATAAAATAATAAAGCTTCGATTGTGTGCATTTTTTCATCGAAGCAATGATCTCATATCTAAATTATTCAAACACAACTGAAAGCCTGAAAATTCCATCAAGTCAGTAAGAGATTAAATTATCTAACTACTGAGAAGGCAAGGATTGAAAGAACATTAACAATTCTTAATTTAGTAAACACTGAACTCTTTTTTTTAACGGTAGATAGAAAAGAAAACCGTGAAAATATCGTGTAAAAAATTTATGTGATGTAAGGTAAATTTTTGGATATGTTCCACAGTTTGAAAACATCGTGTAAGAAAGAAAAAAAACTAAATATTTTCTCAAAAGACTGTGTAAGAAAAGTAATAATGTAATCCATGTTACATATTTATAAAACAAAAGCAATTAATTGTTCACAATAGGAAAAAAAAAGTTAATATTTAAAATTTAATATACAAATACGTACAACATATAAAAATTAAATTTGGAATAAAACTACTAACACTTATTCATCGCTATTTACGAACTGGTTTAAAAATGATTTAATTACTACATGTGTCAGATAAGACTAGCACAACTGTTGTCTTTGATTTAAATGAATAATTTTTTTTTGTTATCAACGGTTTTTAATTGAAAGAATTCTTAACAACACAGATTATATTGCAAATTCCATCATTGAATTAAAAATAACTTTAAATTGATCATCAACTCTTAGAATTTTATTGAAATTGTGCATTGCATCATATGAAAAAATACAATTATACTGAAGAATGAATTATACTGCGTGAAAGTAGAAGTCCAACAAAATAACGAAAAAAAGTGATTAAAAATTTGGGTATTGCCGTAACTCCAGAAAAAAAGGGTGGGAGAGTCGTGTTAGAACAAAAAAATTGTGAAAAACACTATATTGGTGAACCGTGTTATATCAAAATCGTGCAAAAAATGACCGTGTAAAAAAATTGGGGGAATACTTTTTTAACTATTCAATCGCAAAGCGAAGAGAAGGTTTTCTTTTCTCTAAATGATATGAATAATCATATATAATAATTTGAGAACTGTCTTCCAAATATTTCAAAATTTCTAAATTATTTTAAAATTTGTTCGAGGTGTAAGAATTATACGCAAAGTACGTAAAATCCGGCGTATAGCGCACATTTTATCATGAAAAATAAGTTCGAAATTTAAAGGTGAGAGTTATATGCCGGGTAGGAAAATGCGAGCTTCAAAACTCTGTCGTAACTAATTCTGAGTGGACCCTGCAACAAAATATTTTCCACACCCTTTTGGGAGCCACTTAATATAGTAACAAATTTTCTTCTCATGTGTTGGAGCCCCCGTAGCTTGGGGGCCCCATATAAATGACATGGTGGTAGCTTCTCCCCTCCTTCAGAAATAAAAAATAAAAAAAAAGGAGAGCATAAAAAAATTAGACTTCTGGGCAAATCAAAATATTGTATATTTAAGAGATAACATTTCTTATGATCTTAAAAGGTTGTAATTCTAGAAGTATACTAATGTTTCAAATGCTTGGGATAATACCTCGGATAAAGGACTTCAAAACATAAGAGCAATGTAAACTAAAATTTCATGTTTCTTTGTAAAAAAAGGGAAAGCGCGTTATACGGCGAATACACCTAAAAATTAAAAAATGCACCTTGAAAGTATGGGTGCACGTTATAAAGGGTGTTTTTATAGAGGTATAGAACTTTAAATTGCAATAAAACAACGATGTATTATTCGATTGACATCAATTTTTTTTATTCGAAAGAAAATCTTGTGGCATTACATCTTAAATACGATCAAGCAAGGCGTAGATTCGTCGAATGGGCCCAAAACGAGATTGCCATTGTTCCCGATTTTCATAAGCGAATTTTGTTTAGCGATGAAGCGCACTTCTGGTTGAATGGCCACGTCAACAAACAAAACTGCCGCATTTGGAGTGAAGCTAATCCACAAGTGTATGTCGAAACACCGTTACATCAAGAAAAACTGACTGTTTGGTGCGCTTTATGGGCTGGTGGAATCATTGGTCTGTACTTCTTTAAAAACGATGAAGCCCACAACGTTATAGTCAATGGTGATCGGTATATAGCCCTGATTACTAACTTTTTCATTCCTGAATTGAACAATCATGATGTCCAGGAGCTGTGGTTCCAACAAGACGGCGCAACATGTCACACAGCTCGTGCCACAATCGATTTATTGAAAGACACGTTTGATGACCGCCTAATTTCACGTTTTGGACCTGTGGATTGGCCTCCAAGATCTTGTGATTTAACACCGCTAGACTATTTTCTGTGGGGCTATGTAAAGTCATTGGTCTTAGCGGCTAAGCCATAAACGCTTGACCATTTGGAAGACAACATTCGCCGTGTTATTGCCGATATACGGCCACAAATGTTGAAAAAAGTCATCGAAAATTGGACGTCCAGATTGGACTATATCCGAGCCAGCCGTGGCAGTCCTATGCCAGATATCATTTTTTAAATGTAATGCCAAAAGATTATCTTTCGAATAAAAAGAAATTCATGTCAATCGAATACATCGTTGTTTTATTGCAATTTAAAGTTCTATACCTCTAAAAACACCCTTTACAACGGTGTGCGTTATACGCCAGCTTTTACAGTAGTTGGTTTACAATAAGTTTCAAATATTAAAATCAATTCAAACAGTGCTAAATTAGGAGTGATCACGCGGGACACAGTCACCTCAGGCTCACGAAATCTTTAATTCTAGTGGGGAAAAATATTTTTTTTCCAATAACCTTGTCAGAATATCCTCCTATATGACAGTGTTTATGGGAACTAAACTGTATTTGCGACATATCTCAGTCTTTTTTGGGAGTGGCAAACCATTTTTTTTTTACAGTCTTAATATTCTTAGAGTGGCTGAGTTTCCTGCGTGACAGCTTTGGTTTCAAAGTATGTTTTATGAAAAAACTACCTTTTTCACCTGCGAACGCCTTAAGTCCATATCATACGTACACGTTTCGAGCAATTTTTCGTCCAATTCGTGCAATTTTTACTCAGTTGCCATAGCAATGGCTTTCGATGTTTTTTTGCTAGTGAGCTCGAAAAGTTGTTGCTAATAAAATTTGCTTGAAATTTCATCCTATGGGTTCCTCGGTGTCCTACGTCATAAACAAAATGGCTAATTTGATTTCGTTAAACGCATCAGATATGGCGTATAATATTTTAATGGTGTATAATATTTTAAATAGAATGGTTCTCCATTTCTGTTTACGATCATCAAGAAAAGCTCGAATGAAGTAAAAGAAATAATTTCGGATGTTCATTTTCCTAAGCAGAAAAATCGACCAGTAATTTTTCAATGTGGAGATAGAACACCGCTGACGTCAGAGCTTGTCGTTTTGCTTATGGCAACCCTTTATCCTCAGATAGGACGAAACATTGGTCCAAAAAGTTACACCCAAAATGTATGCGTGATACGGACTTCAGTGGTTTTGATTGCTGCGTTTATGACACATATGTAAATGAGTAGAATATAAAAATGAAATAGGGATCTGTGCAATCTCTATTAAATGCAGTTGAAACTGATCAAGCAAGGGAAGAACTCGATTAAATGATAGATATTAACCATGGTAGAGGAAGTAAATTTCAGAATAGTGATGGACATGGAACGTATGGTTTGAATGAAAATTTTTCAAATGTTTTTAAAAAATTCCAATAAGAAATATATGAAGCCAAAAGTGTACCCCAAGACACACTGCGAAAAAAAAAGCACACAAGAAAAAGGTCAACATACTATTTACCCCTATCATAAAAGAACATTAAAACTACAGTAACTTGAACAAAATATGGGAGTTTTTTCAAGTATCATTTCTGTATTGTTAGTGAAAAGTGTCTTTGGTTTGTGTGAATTATTTAGTTCGTTTTATTGGTTCTTTCCTCAAATTATCAAAAAAAAAAAAAAAAATTCAAATTTTTTGAGAGTAGGTAAGTGTACTTTCTCCTTACCAAATTATTCACTGGAATTACAATGCTCATCGTGTACTGCAAAAGTAATTGCAAAATAAATTATGGTTTAAAAAACACGCTTTTATCGTTAATCGAACTAATAAGTAAGAAAATAATTCTTAATGTAAGAATAAAATGATTTACGAGAAAACTAATGTAATTGGGGTAAGAGCGTGCGTCAACCAATTGTTATAATTTTTTACTATTTCTATACCGAAATACTGAGTTAGTGTAGAAATGTAGTGCAAAGCACCCTACGCTCTTACCCGCGCGCGCGAATGACATTAATTTTCTCGTAAATCATTTTATTCTTACATTAAGAATTATTTTTTTTACTTTTTAGTTCGATTCACTATCAAAGCCTGTTTTTTAGTTTTTTTAAACTATCATTTATTTTTTTATTTTTAGCTCGATCTACAGTAACAGCGTGTATTTTTAGTGTCTTTAACTATTATTTATTCATACTTTTTATTTTAATTTTTGAATCGTGACCAAAAGAGTGCCCATACTTGAGTTTTTTTTTTTTTAGAATGATTTTTTTTTTCATTTGCACGAGTCTTTTTTTATTTCTATTTTCAGAAAGACTGGACAATTGTTTATATTATGATAAGAAATAGCTGACGCAAAAAAAAATAAACCGGTTACTCTTAATATTTTAATCGCCAAATCTGGAAATGGGATCTGGAATAAGAACACCAAATCTGGAAATGGTATAATGGATTAGTCACCAAATCTGGATTATCATGTCACCTGATTACCCTATTCAGGACAATGGAACAAAATTTTGCAATTTTTGGATTGTCATCCTTTACAAGTATGTATGTCGGTCTTGGACAAGTGTGCAAAATTTTGAATTAATCTGACCTTTTAAAGTGGGTAAAAATCGAGTTCAAAGATTCCATTACATACAAGTGAAACTTATAAAAGCGTGTTAAAAAAATTATTGTGGTTATGCCGTCACCCCACATGATTCATTGATTGATTGATTGAATATTAACGTCGCACTGTTGAGCTACACGAGGGCTTTTGGCGACGGACCACGTAATTTTGAACCATGATCAAGTGACGTGGACGACACCTGAGCTGGCACCCCCTCTCCTAACTACCATACCACACCAACGGGAGGACGTTTCAGCTCTCGACAGATTTAACGTGCATCGCTGCCCTACACGGTGGGTCTTTAGTGGTACTGGGCTCGAACTCGTGACAAGGCAAGCCACGGTCCGATACCTATACCACTCGGCTACCGCGGCCTTATCACCCCGCGTGACCACTAGCGTTAGTATCAAGTACGCGCCTTCTCTCCGGTTTAACTAAAGCTCTATTTAAATCGACATTAACCGACTGATATTTTTAATAAATTTCAACGCAGTTCATATTAAATTTATTCAATGACTTTTTTTTTCAAGATTTTATGTATGTTGTCTTTGAAATGTATTTAAAGAAAATTGTATTAGAGCAAAAAAAAAAACTATGCAACGTGTTCATATTTTGAAAAACTAAAGGTTATATGCTTGTGGAAAATGTTTTTCTTAACAGTCCTAGATTAGAAACAAATGATATATTTAACTGATATGTAAAGGATTTTTTTATCTATGTAATATTAGTAAATTTTGTCACATTTCCTTCTATTTCTCTTGAAGTAACAAGTTTAAAGAAAGAAAATAATGACATTTCCTAGTGTTGAAACGTAAAAAACAGAAGCTAAATTTGATGACTTCTAAATAGCATTCTTTCAACAGGAATTTTTCCATGCCATGTCATATATTTTCGAGAAATACCCGTAACAAATCTTCAGGACTACCTCTTATGCCGTAATATACATGGAACCGAATTATGTGCAAATCTTTATGTTCTATTTATATCGATATTCATGTACTAAAAGCAGAGGATCATTTTTAGATACTAGCCTTGGTGAAATATATGAATTACGTTCAAAATTTAATTTTTTTCAAAAAGTATATTAGGCTGTATAAAAAATTGTGCTCATTTTATACGTATGTTACGTAAAATAAATTTTCTTGTTCTTGCCTTGTCTATGAATTTAGTGTACTTAATAAAATAAGTTAGAAATTGTTTATTCAATGGTAAGTACAACAAATCTAAAATAATTAGTATCAATGGACCAATTATTTAAAAAAAAAATTTTACTTCCGACAAAAAAACATGAGAAAAAATTTTTTAATTTCTTTTGGAAATAGATATAATGTATGCCTAAAAATGACGAACACACTCTTTTTATCAACATAAAGGCTGATAGAAAAATTATAGTTTTAAAAAAAACTAAAAAAACTGGCCTTTTTAGTGAATCGAACTAAAAAGTAAAAAAAAAATAATTCATAATGTAAGAATAAAATGATTAACGAGAAAATTTTATAACGCCATTGAGGTAAAAGCGTGGAGTGCTCTATATTAATTGTTATAATTTCTTACTAGTTCTATTCCGAAATGCTGAGTTAGTGTAAAAATGTAGCACGCTTTTATTCCAATGACATTAATTTTTTTCTCGTTTTAATCATTTTATTCTATATTAAGATTTTTTTTTTACTTTTTAGTTCGATTCGCTATAAAAGCGTGTTTTTTGTTTTGTTTTTTAAACTACAATTCATTTTTAATTTTTTAGTTTGATCTGCAATAAAAGTCTGTTTTTTTTTTGGTTTTTTTAAACTATATTTATTATTTGGTGATTTTTTTATCCTTGAGTTTGATATTTGGAGCCGGAATTATGTGGCTGCTGGAATTAGTCTTGCTCTTCAATGACTATTAATTAATATGTCTGATGAGTATTTATTCTCTCCGCTTACGGGGACTCAGATGAGCCCCATATATATATCGTTATATTTCAAAAATTCCATCTCTATAAATACAGGTTTAGCTAACAATGGCGTGTTAAGAAGAAATATTAAATGTCAATGGTATTATCAGCTTTTAAACGTATTGCTATGTTAATTCGTATTATCAATTTTAAACGTATTGATTAATAAAAATATTTAGCAGTAAGAACATAAATTATTTTTCTTCACATGCACGAGTATTTTTTTATTTCCATTTTCATAAAATCTATGCACCCACCCGACCTTTTTTAAAATACAGGACATTTTTTTATTTAATTTATATTAAGCGTAATCATATTCGCAGTTTTAGGGTTGCTTCTTAATCTTTTACTCGCTAAATCTGGAGGTGGCATATGAAATAAGTCACCCACAAATCTCGAAATCCTTAAAATCCTTATTTGTTAGGCACCTGATCAGGACATTGAAAACATAATTAAAAAATTATTGTATTGACAAGTGACAAAGTGTGCAAAATTTCGAATTAATCTGATTTTTTAAAGTGTAAAAATCGAGTTCAAAGATTTATTTACTTACAAGTGAAACTTATAAAAGCGGGCTAAAAATGAAGTTGGTTTTTAAAAACTGCAACAATTTTCTTTGAACAAAAAATATTTCAAAATCAATATGTAACAATCGTTTTCAGTTCATTTCGGTCGCAAGAAAATTTCACTTGATATTTTAAATTTATAATTTTTATTAAAAAAAATCATTCATTGAATTTTCTAAGAATTAGGAATACATAGTGCATAAAAAGAGGAGTTTTT
This sequence comes from Trichonephila clavipes, assembly GCA_019973935.1. Classification (NCBI taxonomy): domain Eukaryota; kingdom Metazoa; phylum Arthropoda; class Arachnida; order Araneae; family Nephilidae; genus Trichonephila; species Trichonephila clavipes. The sequence goes on from BMAU01006803.1 coordinate 143,237, forward strand.
TTATATGTTTTCACATTAAAACTCATCCGTTTTTAAGGATCCGAACACATTCAAATGACCTAATTTGTTAAGTAAAGCTATCTTCTTGCTTTACACAAAACATGCTTTGTTATATTTCTACTTAACCTAGAGGCTAAATTACATTTAATTTTATGAAATGAGAAAAAACCGTGTTTTTAATCTACTAGCATTGGGCCCGTTCAAATTGTTCAAAATCTATTGCGCCGAGTCTGATAACTCAAAATATTACGAATGCATTTTTATGAAACTTTTTGAACGCGATAATTATATTATTTACTAGAAAATGTACTAAAATATTTCTCATTGCTTGAATAGTTTTTGAGTTATGGCCTGTTACTTAAACAATAGTCTCAAAAAGAATGCCACATTTCTTATTATATTTAATCGGTCACCTCTAATTTTTTTACAATTTAAATGAAACATTAAAATTTTAGAACACATTCTCTAGATAAATTCATCTAATTTATTTTAGAAATGCGCTTTTTTTACTGATATAATTTTATAACTCTGTTTCTCTAACTACTCTTAGAAACCTTTCTAAAATATTGCTAAAATTTCAATTTTAATTTAGATTTTTGTAAATTTTGGATGCTTCTTTAAACTATTGTTAGTTAAATTTTAGTATATATGGAGACATTGATTCCTAAAAAAACAAACATTTATAATGTTTTAGTGTATACAATTTTTTAATAAAGTACTCCGAACGTGTTCGGATACCTTATGAAATATTTCAATTGCTATCCAGTTCCTGCTTTTACATTAGCCCTAAAAATAACACGAACCAAACACGCCTTTTTCGACATTACACTCTCCATCATATATATTTTTATCCCCGACATACCATCGTTCTCCCTTAAGAAACGTTAAATTCCACGAAAAAAAATCCTTACCAACTGAAATGGTAATGATTTTCAAGCATGATTTCAAAATATGTGATAAAAAATATTTCAAGTCGATAGGTTAGAGCTATCGTCAAGATGCGGTCCATTTGCCTAAATACCCACTCTACTGCAAGAACGTGTGAACTTCTTGCAAGAAGGTGGCAAAAGATTTTACACTTTCTGCCTTCCAGCAGTGTAACGATGCATTTATGTTGGGAAAATCAGAATTTATTGGCACTTAACTTTGGTTTTACTAGCACTAAAAGTTGGATGAAGGTTCCCTCGAGGACTGGAAGGACAACGAGCCTTATGGGGTGTAAGAAAACTCCATCACAGATATTTTGTAGTATCAGCTTTACACATGGTGTGATCCAAAAGAACGTGATGCACACCATTTTATCGATTGCTCGCAGATGAATACTCTTAAGTTATCCGACTACTTGCGACAACTTTTTTTTGAAAAAAAGGAGATTTTTATATTTATTTAGTATATTTTAAGGAAAAATCCTAAAATTGGTAAAAAAAAATTATTATTCTTAAAATGGGAAAAAAACTAGTAAAAATGTACGAAAAATTACATTAACGGGGCCCGCTCTGTACAAAGATTTTATGAACAAATTTTCAATTTTTCAATTTTGATGTGTTACTTTGTTATTCCTGTTTGAAGTGACCTTCACGATAAGAGATATTTTAATTTTTACAAAAACTAGAGCACTTTATCTAAGTCATTAAACGAAATTGCTTAAAAAAACATTGACTATATTCACATAACGAACTGCAAATTTTGAAATAAAACAGTTATTGATAAATCTGAAGATCAAAACACTTCCACTGTTATGCAGAACAGAAGCAAAAAATTTCAGCTAATTATTTCCAAAACTTTTTGAGCAATCGCGGTCCCCGTTTGAGTTTTTCGAAAAAAACACATTTCGAGTAAAACGCATTTTAAAGTTTGACATCTTGTGTAAAGTAATGGCAATCGCTTTTACTAAAACGCTTGTAGTTTTTGTTCTAGTGGAGGGAACATAAAGTACTTGGTATTGTTATTAAGTTAATAAAATGTTCTATAAAATAAAATCATAAAAAAATTTGCCAATTTTTGAAAAAAATCATGGTTTTAGGGTAGTCGCATACCTTAAACACCTCTTTCTGCGCGATATATAACGTTTCTAGAAATTGAGGGGAAATAGAATACACGTTAAAAAGGAGCTACTCTATAAGAAAAGAAGATATAAGTTCCAAAATTAAAATGTAAGGGGAATGATTAAAAAATATTTAATTTAAAAAAAACTCCTAAAAAACTCGCTTTTATGGTTAATTGAACTAAAAAGTAAGAAATTTCAAATAAAGAACACTTTTTTTTGTTGCATTTGTATTTACAATCAGAGTTTTCGCTTTAGGGTTGTAACTTAATCTTTTAGTTTCTAAACCAGAAATTATTTACCAAATCTGGAAATTGGCATCTGGAATCAATGGCCAAACCTGGAAATGGGAAATCGTTAATCCTGATTATCCTAATAATCATGCTCTGTGGTGATTTGTCGTCTCCACGCGGCCTACTATGAACCTTCTAAATTTTTCAGTCAGATTCAGCAACTTCATGCATAGACATAGATCAGTGCTTCTCAAACTTTCAATAATCGTGACCCAATATTCAATCATCATTTTCATCACTCTCCCCTCCATACAGTAACAATGTATTGAATTCAATAATACTATACTTTGACACTAAAGCTACCGTATGACTTTAACCTATTATGTGCCATCGACGTATATACACGTCTTACTCATCCAAAGCATTAATCTTCTGGACGTATATATACGTCTTTCCAAAGTACGATCTTTTCTGTTCACTGCTATCCATAAAATTATTCCGAAACTTTAGAAAGCAATAAAAGAAGATTAACAATATTTGCGAAAGATTTACTTATTTCAGAGTATTTGATTATTTTTATTCCTTCCCCTTCCCCCCCCAAAAAAAAAACATCACGCACGCACGTCTAAGTGGAAAACAGTGGCATTGGGGAGCTAATCTTGTATCGGCATTTAAGGGATTAATTCTAAACCGTAAAAATTATCAAGATAGGTCTTGAAACAAACCTTTGGGGTCATTGATAATTATAAAACTTCTTTCTTAGCAAAGTATTGTTAAAATCATTTTAAAATATATTGTAAAGTACTCATATAGGGTGTTTTTTAGAGGTATAGAACTTTAAATTGCAATAAAACAACGATGTATTATTCGATTGACATTAATTTTTTTTATTCGAAAGATAATCTTGTGGCATTACATTTTAAATATGATCAAGCAAGGCGTACATTCGTCGAATGGGCCCAAAACGAGATTGCCGTTGTTCCCGATTTTCATAAGCGAATTTTAGTTTAGCGATGAAGCGCACTTCTGGTTGAATGGCTACGTCAACAAAAAAAACTTCCGCATTTGGAGTGAAGCTAATCCACAAGTGTATGTCGAAACACCGTTACATCCAGAAAAACTGACTGTTTGGTGCGCTTTATGGGCTGGTGGAATCCTTCTTCAAAAACGATGAAGGGCACAACGTTACAGTCAATGGTGATCGGTATAGAGCCATGATTACTAACTTTTTCATTCCTGAATTGAACAATCATGATGTCCAGGAGCTGTGGTTCCAACAAGACGGAGCAACATGTCACACAGCTCGTGCCGCAATCGATATATTGAAAGATACGTTTGGTGACAGCCTAATTTCACGTTTTGGACCTGTGAATTGACTTCCAAGATCTTGTGATTTAACCCCGCTAGACTATTTTCTGTGAGGCTATGTAAAGTCATTAGTCTATGCGGATAAGCCACAAACGCTTGACCATTTGGAAGACAACATTCGCGGTGTTATTGCCGATATACGGCCACAAATGTTGGAAAAAGTCATCGAAAATTGGACGTCCAGATTGGACTACATCCGAGCCAGCCGTGGCAGTCCTATGCCAGAAATCATATTTAAAATGTAATGCCACAAGATTATCTTTCGAATAAAAAAAATTAATGTCAATCGAATAATACATCGTTGTTTTATTGCAATTTAAAGTTCTATACCTCTAAAAAACACCCTTTATATGTATACGTGTAATTTATCAGTGTAAATGTGTATTTTAATTTTTATTATCTCAGAATATATTGTTTGTTTTGTTTCAGTAAATTAATAATTTTTTTAAATAATATTTTGTTTTTGTGTTTTTCAGATACTCGTACCCCCCTCGTAGAGTTATCACGTCCCTCAAGGGAAGGGCACGCCTCACAGTTTGAGAAACCCTGGGTTAAGCGTACCAAAAAGTAAAAAAATTCAAATAAAGAGCAGTTTTTTTGTTTGTATGTTATATTTGTTTTTACAATGAGTGTTTTCGCTTTAGGGTTGTAAATATTTTAGTCTCCAAACCTGAAATTAGTCACCAAACCTTGAAAGATGAAATCGTTAGTCTTAATTATCCGAATCCCCATGCTCCGTAGCAGCGATACTCCACCGAACCTATTTAAATGGCCCGGGCATGGTCCATTACTCTGAGAAATTTACTTATTTAAGAACATTGTACTAAAATTTGGTGGGAAATTCTTTGTCAAGAAACAAAACATGTCAATTTTGCTTTTTGCTGTCTTGTCGTACGGATACGAATTGCTATTATTTTTTTTTTCATTTGGAACGGTTACAGTTAGTGGTAACAGAAACAGTGGAATAAAATATTCCGAAAAAACAAATCGTTTCAAGAAGATTGGGAGATTGACTATTTTGTAGTGGAAAAACAAGCATGGATCAATAATTGTTTGATTTGTCACGAAAGCGCTATATATTAGAAAAATACATATAAACAGGAATCATTCACTGATATTTTTCTTTGAAGATATGTTTCAAAAGGTAATAAAAATAGACTTTCTTGAATAACCTTTTCAACAGCAACGGGTTGTTTTGTTAGTGATAATAACACAGCGGTAACAAAGACATTCTTTGAAGTTTGTTATATTATTGGTGATTGTTACACTTATTGGTAAACTAATTTAAATTTTGCAAAGCTAGCAGTGAAATTTATGTGTCGAGGAGGCATGAAGACGAAAAACAGTTTCTTAAAATTGGCCTGCGCTCGTTACTGGAGCGATAAAAAAACAATAAGTTCAAAAATCAACATTACCAGATACATCCGATTCGAACCGTCTTCTAATATTGTAAAATGAATTTCTAATCTAAAATGGTGATGCAACCTGCAGTTGCATTGCCAACCAGCCGTTCTCTCCCTCTAAGAATTAAACCACTCACACACTTATATTTCTGTTTCTCCTTCCTTTTTTGAAAAACTAACATGAGCCGAGTTTAAATACTAGCTCGATTTGCATGGCAGTTGCTGCCAACCTCAAATCACGAAACTCAAAAAGATCGGGTTCGAATCGGTGTGCTTACTTTCATTGAGATCATGGAACGGGATTGGAAAAACAACACAAGGAGATCATAAAAATTTGGATCCGACTATTTAAATGTCTAACAGTGATCACATGACGTTTTCAATGTTTCATTTTAAATTTCCAATGTTATCTTGGTCTTAAAGAATTTCTCCTTCCACCACCACCCCATCCCATTTATCCTCCTGTTGTGGGCTGCGTGATTGATTGGTTGATTGAATATTAACGTCGCTCTGTTCAGCTACACGAGGGCTTTTGGCGACGGACCACGTAATTTTGAACCATGGTCAAGTGACGTGGACGACACCGGAGCTGGCACCCCCTCTCCTAACTCCTACACCACACCAACGGGAGGACGTTTCAGCTCTCGACAGATTTAACGTGCATCGCTGCCCTACACGGCGAGTCTTTAGTGGTATTGGGCTGCAACTCGTGACAGTGGGCCGCGTGAAATAACTAACATATGGATGTGGTCCGCGTGAAATAGCTGACTTATATATGCTGCCCAGCAGAAAAAAAGGTGGAATACCCCTGCTCTAGTGTTATTTGTCATCCCCACGCTGACACCTATGACCCTTCTGAATTTTCAGTCGAATTAAGCAACTCCATGAATACATATAGATATATTTATACACACATATCTATATTCGCATCTAAAATTTTATTCTAAAATATAGAGATCTTCATATTGTTATTCAAGAACAGAAATTGAGTAATTCCAGTTATTTCAAACTAATTAAACGAGAATCAAATGCATGTAAGAAATAAAATGAAAATTCATAAAACCATACATTTGAAATTAAAATTTATAAAAGATATAATTTATCGCAAAATTAAGGGGAATGATATTTTCTTTGTTTAATCGCTATTATTAAGCTCAATTAAATCTTTGTGCCTGCAGCTCTTCCCATTTATATATATATTCCTTTATAATTATTTAGATAAATCAGAATATTTTCCCGAAAACATAGAATTTTCAAAAACTTTTCAGACATTTTCCAGACAGCAGTATTATTAAGTTCAGAAAATGTAAAGTATTTTCATAAAGAGACAAAATAGGAAATGCAATAAAGGCAGATAAAATAGTAAGGTAATTCTTTTTTTTTAATTTAATTTTAAATTGATGAAAGTAAACGTTCATTTCCACCAAAATTCATTATATCTGTGAACACTTAAATTACTTTAAATGCCTTGCAATTCATTAGAGGTTATAAAGTACTTAAATAGAGATTTCCTTTTCAGGAAATAAAAATGTTAAAATATCTTGGAAAAGCCTTTAAATTAACTTAATGGTTAAAATGATCCTGGTCGCTCTATAATTAAATTTTATTTTCACTTCTTAATAACAATATTTTTCCTTAAGTGTTTTCTAAAATTTCATCTTTTACCTTTCTAATTTTTAATTTAAAATATTTTCTCGCAATTTTAAATTTCAGAAATGATTTTTTTTTCATCAAAATATTTCTTGCAGTATTGAACTTCTTTCGATTTTCATTGGTAATGTACCGCATATTGTATATATAAAGTAGAAAATTTAGATATACAGTCGGATCTCTATATAACGAAGTCGCTAAATCCAGAAGAAAAGCTCGTTACATGGAAAATGTGTTATATAGAGGTACATTTTTCAATTTTCCTTATAAACGTCATAAAACAAATTTTTAATGCATAAACGCTATATATTTACAAAAATATTTATTCATACCTTTTTGTAAATTAATAGTATTTATTCTTTATATTTTATCTTTTAAAAAGAAAGAAAAACAAAAAGGAAAATTTCTAGACGCATTTATTCACTTCCTGAAGTATTATTATTTTTTTTGATGCTCAAGCACTTACGTTTTGACCTTTTCGAGCCAAAAGAAATGAAGTTACCAGTACGACTGATCAACGATACAAATGAACGGCGACTCGTTTAAAGACACGGTAATATAAGGCAACTTCAATGAAGGTGAAAAAGGATATCGCAGATGTTTCCTAGGAATTGGAAGATAGGAGTTAAAAGTTGCACTTTCTTGGATAAAAAGCACAGAATTCTTTAGCTCTCGGTGAGCTAGGTCTCTAATAAAAACATTTCGAGATATATGACTACCATAAAATGATTTAAAAGAAAGAATAAGTTGAAATGTCCAGAAATATTTTAAAAAAAGAAAGAAAAAAATTGAATCAGAAGAGAAAAAATTCGTTACATAGAAAATGCACTCCGTTATTGGGTGGTTATCAAGTTCTTCGTCCCAGAGAAAAGTTCGCAATATAGAGGCTCGTAATACGGATGTTCGACCGTATTTAAAGAGTGTTTTTCTTTTCAGGTATAGAAGTTTAAGTTGGCATTACTTTCCAAGATGGCGACCGATTTAACAGCTGTCAAGTCATTTATTCTCAGTTTGGTTTGGCAATTCATCAAAACGATCATCAAGCAAGGCGTAGATTCGTCGAATGGGCCGAAAACGAGATTGCCGTTGTTCCCGATTTTCATAAGCGAATTTTGTTTAGCGATGAAGCGCACTTCTGGTTGAATGGCTACGTCAACAAACAAAACTGCCGCATTTGGAGTGAAGCTAATCCACAAGTGTATGTCAAAACACCGTTACATCCAGAAACACTGACTGCTTGGTGCGCTTTATGGGCTGGTGGAATCCTTCTTCAAAAACGATGAAGGCCACAAAGTTACGTTCAATGGTGATTGGTATAGAGCCATGATTACTAACTTTTTCATTCCTGAATTGAACAATCATGATGTCCAGGAGCTGTGGTTCCAACAAGACGGCGCAACATGTCACACAGCTCGTGCCACAATCGATATATTGAAAGACACGTTTGGTGACAGCCTAATTTCACGTTTTGGACCTGTGAATTGACTTCCAAGATCTTGTTTTTCAACACCGCTAGACTATTTTCTGTGAGGCTATGTAAAGTCATTGGTCTATGCGGATAAGCCACAAACGCTTGACCATTTGGAAGACAACATTCGCCTTGTTATTGCCGATATACGGCCACAAATGTTGGAAAAAGTCATCGAAAATTGGACGTCCAGATTGGACTACATCCGAGCCAGCCGTGGCAGTCCTATGCCAGAAATAATATTTAGGATGTTATGCCACAAGATTATCTTTCGAATAAAAAAAATTAATGTCAATCGAATAATACATCGTTGTTTTATTGCAATTTAAAGTTCTATACCTCTAAAAAAACACCCTTTATAAATAAAAAAATGTCAATACATCTATTCATTCTTAATAATAATGTATAATAACACGATATTTAAATTTAAAAATATACTGAATTGAAAATGTTATGCTCGTACACATAGTATGTTGTTATTACTTATCCCAGATATGCTGTAGATTAGCTACACCATCTCCATAAAATCCAAAAATAAAGTAGGAGTACATAAGACCTCATCAATGGTAAAATTCAAACTATAAAGAATATGACTGGGGAAGACCTGATCAGTCTCGCACCTATGATACTCTGGAAAGACTTCCCGGTCCTGTTGAAAAGTAAGAGACGTTATGTGGCCACTGAAAAAACGTGATAGAGCTGTCTGCTGTGTCACCTGAAGTTGGTGACACCACCCAAGTTTTTTTCCTAAAATACCAAGGATGAGCTGGCGGGTATTTTCTAAAGTGGATTTAATTGTATCCTTTTAATGGAGGACAACTTGGCAAAATTTAAACAAGTGTTACCCCACTAGGTGTCAGCAGGAGGTAGACTTGACCAAACTATTGGTTATCTCGTAATCATTCAATCTAATAAGATGGGGGAGCCATTGAAAGTTTATAGAGTATCTAGAAGGGAGTCGAACCATTAGATGAAGAATATTTAGGCTTGTCGCATTCGCAGCAGTTGTACAAAGAGAACAATACTGTATAGAAGCACGTCTGCTATTTAAAATCCAAATCCCTGAAGACAAGATCAGAAACATAGTTTGTACAGTCAATAATAATGCAAGTAATCCGAGAAAAATGAAAATACATGAAATAAATTATGTAATGTAATAAAATATTCCAATATGAATGAAATGATTAACATATTGAAAGGTCATAATGTCATTTTGTACAATAATGCAACGATAATAATTAAGTTTTAAAGAGAACTTAATTAAAGATGAATAACAAAATACAAAAAGGAAAATTGTATTTAAAAATATATCTTAACCCTTTATCTAACCGACGGTACTTATGATACTTTAAAATTACAAATTATATTACATTCACTTTAAAATTACATAGAATAACCATTTTTACGAACACCCTGACGATACTTAGCAGGTACATTCTTTTAAATCTACTCTTCCAAGACATATGTCAGTCCGGGTTCTATGATGAGTATTTTAGTAGGAAGTCAAATAGTTTTATAGCAGAAATGGCTTTTTCAGTGGATTGCGAAGATTGTCATTTTTGTTAGGAGAAAAATAGTTTATATCAAAAGGTGTCTTATTTTCTTGCATGTTAAAGAAAACCTTAGAAAACGATTTGACTATTTATTTTAAGTGTACAGTGTATATAATTAATTTTACAGTTGAATATCTTTAATTAATTAATTAGCTCTAACAGATTAAATTTCCCAAATTTGAGTATTTTGTTAATTTTCAATGTAGTGATTAAAAAAAAAATGTTACATGAAAAACAAACTGCAGTAAATCATATTGCGGTAGATGAAAGGTTAAAAAAAGAAGTACGTGCCTTATATACCGTACACCACACTTTAAGGCTGCGGTAGAGTTATTGGCGCGATGGACATAATTTTGAACCACATTCAAGTTACAACGACGACACGCGTAAGCTGGAATCTAATTATCCAGACCTCCATACCACTGCTTGAAGAATATATCTTCAGCTGATTTAAAGTGTATCGGCTTTTCTACACGAAATATTTTAAAGAGCACTAAATCTCGATCCAACTCAAAAAGGCTATGATTTCGCTTGGAAGCCTCAACTATTTTGCCACCAAGGCATCTAAATATAGATAGAAATAAAGAGAAACTCTTTTTATAAAAAGTACTTAACATATAATTGCAAAAACAAACTATAAAAAAATGACTAGCTTTTACGGTGACATACGTTTGGCGAGTATGTAACGGTGAACACTCATTTACTCTGCCTATGATAAGCACTGGGGGAAACAATTTAGATAATTCGTACGTTACAACACTGAAGTAAAACCAGGAAGAGCCTAGCACGGAACTTAAGAACATGAAACTGAAATATAAGGAAGCGGCAGATGGAAGCTAAACTGAGGGGTGGAGATGATATGCAATCCCTTTGACTGACTTTTGACATTTCCAAGCGAGGGAGGGAAAGATGATCTTCGCAATGCGAAACTAAAACGGGAAAGCAAGGGGAACAAAGGAGTGGAGCTTACGGGTATTATATGACAACCAGCTGAGCAATTTGACGTGTTTATAAGAGTTCTGGGGGGGGGGACGCCGAGATAGCTCTCGCTTCTAATTTAGAACGCGCTTTAGTTGAAGAAGGTTGTCAAATGTGCTTTTAAGATGTCTGAGACAGTGTCTGTGAAATCTGAAATCCACGAGGAGCCTTTGGCAAATATCATGGGACTGTAAGTGAATAATAATTATATCAATGTGCTTGGAAAAGAGCATGGCTAAGAACTGACCACTGAAGAGCAAATGGGTTTGCATTGTATTTTTCAGCAAGGAATTGTGGAATAGAGTTTGTTTGAGGAGGAATTAACAGTATGTAAAACCACAAAATTCATGCACGATAAAAGAAATGCTACACTGTTATGTCGTATTTTGCGAGGCTTTAAGAAGTGGCTAAAAACAGATGTCTCTATAATGATGTCTAATGAAGATTGGGTAAACATCATGAATAAAAAAAGAGCTTATTATTTTAATTGAATGAATAATTTTATTTGTTTCTTTTTTTTCTGCGAACGGAATTCATACTTTCAGTTAGAGCCTTCTACCCTGTAACTATGACTATGAGTGATGAGTATGAATCACACACACACACACACACTCTCGTTTCATGAGTATGTTTTACCTCATGGAAACACATCATTGTACTTTACATTAGTCTATACGAAAAACATCGTTCCGCTTAACAAGTATTTCGCATTAAGGGTAAGATTCTGGAACAAATATGCTCGTTAAGCTAAATTCCACTGTTACTGAAATTTGAGAAATCACTCTAAAAGGTATTGCATAATATGTAAAGGAGTTCAGTTATAAAATATTAGGTGTTATATACCCACCCACATCACTGGGCATTTCAAGATGTTGTACGTATAGATACTGATTACCTGTTTGAATGTGTAATTCAAAAAAGCATTCTTATAAGTCCTGCCTCTTGATTTAAAAAGAACATGTGATTTGAATTATACTTTAACTTTAGAAGTTATCTTTTATATATATATGCTCCCGCAAACTCCACCTCCGAAGTAGATTACAGCAAAACCCAATTTTATGGGATCTATATTCAATAAAATAAACATAGATGCCAAGTTTAAATATTTAAAGTATAAATCTAATAGTTAAAAAGAAGGGATTTCTTTTAATTGATCAGCCCCGTTACCTTTTTAAAGAAATGATATCATCAAAACTCGTTCTTGGCGGATTTTAACTCAAAAAATAAGAAACATGCATACCGAATTTCATTACAGCAGATATAGTAGTTTGAAAACTGATTTTTTTTTATTTTTTGCCTCGGAAACGCCTCGCTTCCCCCAATTAAGACTATTCCCATAAAATGAAACCATAGCTGATCTCTCTATCCATCAAAAGAAACACGGTTAGAAAATTTCAAGCATGTAAATATAACCAAATTTCAAGTTTGTAGTTTCGATATTTCAAAAAAACATGAATATTTATAACGTCCCTTTAGACCCTGTAACGCCCCTTGTGGGGCGATTTTCACAAAATTCCGTTCTTAATGGATCTCTACTTCACAAAAGAGGAACATGCCTATATCAAATTTGAAGTCTGTATGTCTAATAGTTCCGGAGATATCGTGATGAGTGCGCCGCTTTTCTGGTTCATTTTTTAGATTTTCAGAATGAACTCTCATAGGAAACATGCGGTTTTAGTAACCTAGTGTTTGTGGTCACAAACTCTTGGCCAGTGCATCTCAGATTCGAGTCTTGGGATCACTAAGGACGCGTCGTATAGAGGGGATTGATGGACGTTAAATCTATCGAGCTCAAAATATTCCCGTTGGCGTGCTATGAAATCTGTGACCAATCATCTTCGTTGGTTGGCTCAAGATCAAAATTACGGGGTTTTTACCAATATACCACGTGTTGCTGTATAGTGTGACTTTAATATAGCTCACACCCCCGTATAAAACATTAAGAGTGATATGAAATCTAGTAAATTAGGGAATTCATTATACTTATCAAAAAAATAATCAAAGAACTCACTTACTTAGCTTTAACTTTTAAAAATAAATACATTTATTTTTAAACATTGATGATTTTGGAGTGATTTTTTTGAATTAAGGAACAATTTATTTTTTATTCATTTCATAACTTAAAGAGCTTAAATATTTTTATTGATTTATTTTTGGAACTAAAAATGAAAAAATATATATATTTAATACGAGCACCTTTTTTATTTCCACAGATATTCCAATAAAAAACATTAAATCAAGATAAAATAATATTTTCAAACTCAGATTAATTTTAAGGTTATTTCAAGTGAAATTCGCTTTTCTATTAGATTAAAAAAAAGTACATTTTTTTTTTCATTTCTAGTCACTTAAATTGGATTAAAACTGCTTAAAATAATAAAAATAAAGTGCACTGGAAATTTCTTTAACATAATTTTTTGGTGTAAAAAATTTGTTCAAATAATTTAAATTGAAGTAATTTCGTTAAGGTAGGTTTTATGAATAAGTTAAATCAACTTTATAAACTTCCAGGACATTAATTTTTAAATTTCCGTTGCATATTCTTCAAAAAAGCATCTAGGGTTAGGATTGCGGCTAATTTAATAAAGATTTAAAAACAACAAAAATATTTCTTTTTTCATATTTATCTTAATTTATTACTTAAAATATATTTAATGTTTCGCGGGATTTGAATACTTCGGTTTTCTCGCAAAATTTCATAATGTTACATTATTTTTTTGTTTACTATGTGTACAAATCCGCTTACTTAATATTGGTCATGAAACAAATTTTCTACTTTATATTTGTATTAAAACTATTATTTTTTACTTCTTTTCATAAACCAAATATTTAAAAGGGAGAAATATTTTTTTTTAATTCTACTTACTTATTCTAAAGTTATTTTAAACTGATTCTTTTCCAATTGCAATCCATTTTTATTGGCATACCGTTAGTGTGAACCTATACTTTCAAGCTGCATTTTTTAAGGCATACTTGCCGTATAACGTGCACTCTCTTTTTTTTACGAAGAAATATGAAATGTTAGTCTACAATGCTCTTATGTTTTGAAGTCATTTAATTAGAGGTAATATCTGAGACTTTTGAAAAAAACAATATTCTTTTGAAATTATAACTATTTTAGTTCATAAGACATGTATTTTCTTTTAAATAAACAGTATTTAGAAATGTACAGAAGTATTTTTCTTTTTTTTTATTCTCATATATTTTGTTACTTTTTAAAGCCATATCGTTTTTATACACAGAAGCAAACCTTTAAATTTCGATCATATTTTTTGTGTTAAAAATTCACGTTAAAATACACTGGATTTTACGGTAGTTTAGTATCATTATTTTCAAAAATTTATTTTACCAGTAAATTATAATCTAGATCTTCTTAGAACGAACAAATATTTCGTGAAAAAGTAATTTTAAATACTCTTAAATTTTAAAGTAAACCTATTAATACTTTTCTAAATCAAAAGCAAAACGGTGAATTAATCCACTTTGTTTTGACACAACACTTGAACAAACACTAGTAATGGACAGTCACTTTTTAATTTCACTCACTCCATACACTACCTCTCTCGAGGTTATTGTTGCGCACACTGAAGTTTATTTTACAATCAACTAGAGGGCGGTGTTCGTTAACAGCTAACACACATAAAAATGATGTTAAACTTATCGTTTTTAATTTTGTTAGCATAAGGAATGTTGAAACGGCCATTTTTACCAGTCAGAATTCAGGAGGTGTAATAAACTATCTTTTGACGGTAATGGATTAAGTTTACTATATAAACTAAAAACAGTGGCCGAACAGCTCATGAGGACCAACGCCTACTGTGTTCATCTCAGTATACGTGACCAATGAGTCCAGAGGTGTGCATGAGCAGATATTCCGTTCAAGTAGTCAGTCTGACACGAAACCCCCAGTTTTTAGTTCACAAGCAAGCTGGGTACTCATTTATCGACACACTTAAGGGATGAAAAGCTGAGTGGACCTTGCCCATATCGGGATTTAAGCCCTGGACCTGTGATGTAGAAACACGATAAGCTATCACTCAGCCACTGGGCTTTAAGTCTACCTGTAAAATTATCCAAACACGGAAATTTTATTGTATTTTTTTAAAAGTTGCTTATATTATTGACTGAATGTAGATATTTTAATAGGATTTGGAAATACATCTGATGAAACTCTTCATGTGAAACTTGAAAACCTATGTACAAGATAGAAAGGATGAAAGCGACTCACTCATCACGAGGTCTCCAAAAATGTTAGACCTACCGGCATGAAATTTGGTATGCATGTTTCTTTTGTTGAGTAGAGAATCACGAATGACGGCTTTAATGGCAATCGACCTCCAAGTGGATGGCGAGTGGTTACTTCGGTAGTTTAGACAAACAAAACTCACATTAATGAACTGTAGGACCCTCAGATTAGAAATCTGAGCTTAATTATTTTGTTGTGTAGAGATTCTCTAAGAACAGGTATTGCGCACATCGGTTCCCAAGAAGGATTGTGGCAGAGTTGAAATAATACATATGAAATACATAAGTTTTTCAAAACATATGAAAGATTAATGGGAAGTCTAATACAGTAATAACTTTAAAACAATGGATTGCAATGTATTGAAATACCCATAATCACTAATTGAAAAAAAAACATCAATGATAACGTTCTTAACACATCGAATTTAAGTGATTTAGTGGCTTTGGTAGCCTAATATTCATGGTCATGAACTCATAGTGGTGTCTTCGTATTACGGGTTCGAGTCCTGATGCCACAGAAGAACCGCCGTGTAGAGTGGTTGATACATGTTAAATCCGTTGCTAAAAAGTGCAACGTAAATAAATATTCACTAACAGTTTTTATTGCAGTTTATAGAATTTCAGACCGGGGGTTTCTCGTCAGACTGACCCTCTGACCGCGACTGCCCATGCATCTTAGCACCCAAGGTCAAGTAAACTGTGATGGACAAGGGGTAGGCCTTGTCCCTCATAGGTTGTTACTCCGCTGAGTTTAGTCTTAGAATTTCAGACATATGGATTTCTTATTCAATATTTAGTAACCGGGCTTAAAGTATAACACATTCTTAAAATTTTACTATTTCGAAAAAAAATATGACATATTGCTTTAAAAATTGTATTATGATTTAGGGGATTCATTGACAAAATTAAATTAAGCATTTTAAAACGTAATAATCTAAGTTATTGAAAATAACTATTTTCTTTGAAGCAATGTACAATATGGGAATGGAAATTAATTGAGCATTAATTGAAGCGCATTATATTACATATGTAATTGTGGTAAACGCCTATGACAAAATTTAATTTCTTTACACTATTCCTAACAGAGTAATACTTCATGTCATACGCAATATCCAGAAAATTCAAAACTAATAAGGAATACCTTGGAGTATTTCCTCACCAAAAATAAATACACGAAGCCACAAAATCATTTAAAAGGTATCTTATACAACTGAATAGCACCTTCGCAAGGGTCAGCCGGTTAAGAAAAATCTTCTCATAAAGTTAGCAGGCTCATTCATTCTTTGTATACGTTATACACAACTCTGTAAAGCCCCATTACACGAGATGGGAAACTCGATAAAGGTTTACGCATTTCATCTGAGAAGCACTCATTCCGGCTTCATTTCCGGAAAGCTACTTTCTCTGTTGATTAGCCGTCTATACCCCCTACACCCTCTGGATCACCCCCCATTTAATGATGCAGTCATCAGGGTGTCTCCCCTTTCTACTCTCAGCAAAAATCGTTCGATTTTCACCAGGGCGTGGTTGAATTCTGTTTTGTTCGTTTAAATCTAGAATTCCACATGTTTGTTTATTTTCACCCCTTTTTTTGTTTTTATTTTGTTTTGAGTTAGATTGGGCTATCATAATCAGTAGGGGTGGAGGGTTTTATTGGGTTTTCACGAATTTTATTGAGTGTTTGAAGTGCTTTGCATGATCATAGGGTTTAATAGCTTGGGGCGTTTTGAGGTGAAGGCTTGTTTATTGCTTGGATGTTGACAGACGTGAAGTAAATATTATATGTTTCCTTGGTCTGCTTCGCTTAAAGGTATACGAAAAAGGAGTTTTTCCTGCAATAAGTATTGCTCGAATATGTAAATGAGATAAATTGTATTTATTTTTATAATGGTAAAATCGCATTGTGCTTAATATTCAAATAAATATTTATTTATTTGAATAATAAGTGCATAAAGTTTCCATAAGCTCGTTCTTACTTTATGGAAATGACATTGCAATTCATTCTCTCGTTTACATTTTAAGATAAAACTTTGGTGACTTCAGAATAATCACCTGCTAAGGTTTTCTTTTGATTGGAATATAAAATAAAATATTCTTTTTTTAAAATGGCTCCTAAAACTTATATATGACTCTAAGGTTATGTAACTACGCTTTCCAAACAGAAATATTTGTATCAACGAAATAAAAAGCAATGTAAAAATCTCGGTTACTGCATTTCAATCAAAGGTATTTATAATACTTTAAATATGGAAGGGAAAAGGCGTCTAGAAGAAAGTAAAAAAGAGAACTTGATCACGAAACTTCTTCCTGTTCAAATGCAGTCAACTATCAAGAAAGTGAAGTCTCTAACCCTAAAAGAAAATCCACCGTTTCAAAGATTCATTGCATAGAAACTAGGAATGTCTTCCAGCTCTTTAGTTCAAACCATTCGTAAAGATTTAAAGTTAAAAAAAGATGTTTAAACCTAAAGTTCGTCCCCTTTTTAAAAAAATATTGCTGAAAATGGAAATTTGTGGTATTACCCAATGAAATTTGGGTATATTTAAGTGGATGTAGTAAAAGAAGATCAATTTTCTATTGCTCAAATGACGAGAATGACTATACAAAATAGCGTCGTCAGAATACAGTAAAGTTACCAAAGGGATCCCTGATAGTTGCAGGATTGTCTAACGGCAAATTAAAAATGTTTAAAAAAATCTCAAGTAAAGCCAAACTTATTTAACTCTAATATCAGCAGAATACCTTAAAATCAATTTTTGAAGGAGAAATTCCAAATTTACATGGAAATGACATTGATAAAGTTGAGCTTCTTATGGACAAAGCCTCTAGTCACGCGTTTAAATCAACTGCCACTTATTTAGCAAAGAAAGAATCAGAAACAGGAATAAATTGTATCTCATTTGATTAAATATGTGTAAAATCATCTTACACTTCTACAATATGCTTTTGTGTTTTCGGTTTATTAAAACAAGCCTTAGGAAAACGATATCTAAGAACACTGAACGGAGTTTAGAAAACGGTTCGAGAGGAATAGAGTAAGATTTGCATGACAGAACAAAGAAAAAATTTTCTTTTCATAAAAAAATTCTAGCTAGAGCTATTCTCAATAGCCATGGCTATTAGATATAGAAGAAGATTTCCACAAAAAATAAGGTATCTATTGATAAAAATTAGCTATCAAAATCGTATTCATAAAGTGCGAATGAACTTCTGTATTCATAGGAGAGTAGTGACTCAATTTCTCATTCACATTCACACACTCATTATGAGAACTTCGAAAATGCAAGACCTATAAGACTTTACATTTGGAAGACATGTTCCTTTCGCTGAGAAGGAATCCTCTAAGAACGGGTTTTGCCAAAATAGACACTCAAGGGGAATTGCGAAAGCGTTATAGACACATTTTCTCCTTTTAAAACTATTAAACCTGCAAGCCTTTTTCTTTTGTTGAGAAGATATCTGATAAGTTATTGAGCGTTATATATAAACATCGTACTATTAAGCTGCACGAGGGCCTTTGGTGACTGACGTCACAATTTTCAACCATAGCCAAGTGGCAAGGATGACAACTAAGCGGGAACTTCCTTCTCCTTCCACACCACACCTCACCACACCAACATGATCACATTTGAGCCTCGACAAGATTTAACGAGTATCCACCCTCTGTACATGGCGGATATTCAGTGGTACAAGGCTCGAATTTATGACACACCAGCACGATTCTACCGCCTTGACCACTTGACTACCGCAGCCTCCTTTCAGCTGCCGTACCATCCTTGCCTCTCTACATAACATCAGAGTTAGGGTTTCTGATTTCCCTGCTTTTTCAATAACCGGGAAAGTAATTGCCGTTCCCAGAATTCCAGGAAATACATCAAATTTTCAAAAAATTTTAAAACACGTTACTTTTAATTGATATCAATAATAATTGTATAAAATAAATGTACATATAAATTTCAAGATTTATACTCATTTATACATTAAACTAAAAATTCAAAACAATATAAAAATATTTTTTTTTCTTTTTAAAGTGTGATTTGAGAAAACACACATTAGCAATCTAAGTCTAATTCTTAGCTTTATAATGAATAACCCCTGCAGATATTGCTCTCTCGGCATCAGCTGACGTCTGAGGAATTGTTTTCAAAGCCTCAACAGGTTTCATTTTTGAGGACCAATTTTGAATGATCTTTTGATCAATCCTGAATCAACTATTTGTCTAATGTGTTGCTGCGAAGAGATAATTATTAATATGTATATAAACACTTGAAAGTTTTTTTTTCCTGCTGGAGTAACGATCACGTATTGAATTTATGTATTCAAGAGATTTTACTTGTGTAACTGATTTCTTGTTCATGAAACTGCTTATATTTTTGTTACATCAAACTAACTAAGTATCAATGTAAGAATCTGACACAAATGTTCGAATAAGAAAAATGGGAAAATAAAAAAGTTGTAAGATTTTTTGTTTTAAATATTATCTATCAAATAGTTTTGGGGTTCATTCACTATTCCCGAAAGTATTCGGGAAAAAATTTAATTCAATAATTAGCAGATTTAAGTGTAAGTGCTTACGTTATCAGCGTAAATCATGATATCAGAATAATCGTGCTGGTAGCCAGAGAGAAATTATGCTCCATTAAAAACTAAATTAATTAATTTTGTTTCCTTTTAACTTAGCCAAACGAAGTTCGAAGGGCAGACAGGAACTGATCAGGTCAAATATGACTTTTCGTACGACAGGCTGCAAATATTTCTTCCAACAATACTCCTGTTTCCCTTAATACCGCGTTTCTTAAACTGTGGGGCACCCCCCCTTGGATACCACTAAAGACCCGCCGTGTAGGGCAGCGATGCACGTTAAATCTGTCGAGAGCTGAAACGTCCTCCCGTTGGTGTGGTGTGGTAGTTAGGAGAGGGGGTGCCAGCTCAGGTGTCGTCCACGTCACTTGACCATGGTTCAAAATTACGTGGTCCGTCGCCAAAAGCCCTCGTGTAGCTGAACAGTGCGACGTTAATATTAAATCAAATCAACCCCCCTTGGAAAGCGTGACAAATCTACGAGGGTTGCGTGAGCATATTGAAAAGTTGAAAACAAAAAATTATTTTTAAAAAAAAAATTATTAATTTACTGAATGTAAATATATAAAACACTTTCTGACAGAATAAAATACACATTTACAAGGATATGTTACACTTATACATGCATCAGTGCTATACAATGTATTTTATAATTAATTTAACAATACTAAGTTACAAACAAGTTCATTAAATACCAGTGACCCCATGAGCTTTTCATATATGCAATTAAAAACAAAAAAATAACACTTACCTTGATTATTTGTACGGCTTATAATGAATCCCTTAATTGCCTATTAAAAGTTACGCGATTCGCTTTCCAATGCCAACTGTTTTCAACGTGGGCGCAAGAATGTGATTCATTCGGGGGAGGGGGGTAAAGAAAGAAGCAAAAAATCTGAAGTAAGTACATTCTTCGCGCTTCATATTGCATTACCAAGCCTTCCGAATAGTTTTATGCATAGCAGTGCACTCAAAAGATCATACTCCAAAAAGACGTATATATACGTTCGGGATGATATATACGTTTATTTACGTCATTGGTCAACGTTCTTTTTTTCTTAGCGAGACGTTTAGCTACGTCGGTGTGCTTAAGAGGTTAAAGTCGTATTGTAGTCTTAGCATCAAAGTATAGTATTATTCAATTCAATACATCGTTATTGTATGAGGAGGGGCGTGATGAAAATTATGATTGAATATTGGGTCGAGAATACAACTTTGAGAAGCTCTGTCTTAATACACTCTTATTCCATTGCTGGGAAACATTTCTCCTTCCAAGAAATTTAAGATAAACAATCGCAAATTGCAGCCATACTGCCTACTAAAATTTTTATCGGAGTTTGAAATCCATAGTCCAGACAAAACTTACTACCTAATATTTTTTCAGCCGAATATTGTTCCCGGGAATTCCCTAAACCCCGAATTTTTGGTTTCCTGTGAAAGAAACCTAGTTACATCCTTATTTCTTTACAGTGGTTAAGTCTTAGAAGACGAGCTTCTTTTCTGATACATATGTTCAATATGCACTAAAGGCTGAATACTGCTCGCAATAATGGCCTTTTTTGACTAACAATTATGCATTATTAGATAAAATGTGATACCATACATTATTTACAATTATGCATTATTAGATAAAATCTGATACCATATATTTATACGACATAACATAGAATTTCTGAAATTGTAGCTTGTAGACAGTGATGTGCTTGTTGAAGTAGTGAAAGTTTAAATAAAGACAGTTATGAATAAACATCGTAGTAATCTTATAAATGTTCAGATTATTCAGAAATTCGTAGAGAATACCAACCAACATAGAGGTGTAAACAAGATGAGACTGCATTAAGACGTTTCAGGAGCAATTTTTTTTCAGGAGGGAAAATTTAAATAATTTTCAAACAGGTATAATTCTTTTAAATTTAAGTTACGGTATTCGACTACGTTTGAAAACGTGATTTTAAAAAACGCATAAATGGATAATTTTCATGATATTTAGTCACTCAGATTAGAATTCATGCATGAAATTGTTTTAAGAACATTTTGACAAAAATAATATTTAAATACAATATTTCGGCGAAAAATTAACTTAGAATAACTTTTTTTTTCAAAATGTTCTTTTAGGAAAAATGCTTCTATTATAGTGATATTTTTGTATATTGTTCAGACTTCAGTACAGAGGCTCACACACAACAATTGGTTTTTGAAAATTCACATTATTTTCAGAGCTAAATTACAACCAATTGAAATAATGATCAACTGTTTTTCTTAAAATTCCTCCCCTCTGCTGTGGTAAAACATGAATAAACCCACTTCTGAGTTATATATTTCAAAAATTCTAGTTGAGCCTCTGTACAGAGGTCTGAGCTATAACAGGCAAAATATTATAATAACATTTTTCACAAAAGGAGAATATTTTGAAAATGGGTCATTCTATGCTCATTTTTTATCAAAATATTGTTCTTAAATATTTTTTTATTCTTAATATTCTTAAAACATTTTTATATATATTTTTTAAACTAAGTGAAACTAAATATGATAAATATTATCAATTTATACGCTTTTGCAAAATTACGGTTCCGAACGTAGTCGGATACCTTAAATAATTCGAACCTTTTACTCGTTATTTACAAAGGATTGTGGCTTCAAAATGTTTGAAATATAATCTTAGTTTCTTAAATTTTAAGCATATGAAAATTCTGCAATAAAAATTAATTTTTTACACTATTTTCTAAAATAATAGCCTATGATGTGTACAACTATACAGAAATATAAAATGTATCATACTATTTTAACCCTCATCATTTAAGAATAATATATTTTTTGTATTTCAAAATAATTGAAAAATATTTAAGAGTTTTTTTAAAGAAATTTGGATATTATATATAAAGGGTGTTTTTTTAGAGGTATAGAACTTTAAATTGCAATAAAACAACGATATATTATTCGATTGACATGAATTTTTTTATTCGAAAGATAATCTTGTGGAACTACATTTTAAATATGATTTCTGACATACGACTACCACGGCTGGCTCGGATGTAGTCCAATCTGGATGTCCAATTTTCGATGACTTTTTCCAACATTTGTGACCGTATATCTTCAATAACACGGCGAATGTTGTCTTCCAAATGGTCAAGCGTTTGTGGCTTATCCGCATAGACCAATGACTTTACATAGCCTCACAGAAAATAGTCTAGCGGTGTTAAATCACAAGATCTTGGAGGCCAATTCACAGGTCCAAAACGTGAAATTAGGCGGTCACCAACGTGTCTTTCAATAAATTGATTGTGGCACGAGTTGTGTGACATGTTGCGCCGTCTTGTTGGAACCACAGTTCCTGGACACATCATGATTGTTCAACTCAAGAATGAAAAAGTTTGTAATCATGGCTCTATACCGATCACCATTGACTGTAACGTTGTGGCCTTCATCGTTTTTGAAGAAGTACGGACCAATGATTCCACCAGCCCATAAAGCGCACCAAACAGTCTGTTTTTCTGGATGTAACGGTGTTTCGACATACACTTGTGGATTAGCTTCACTCCAAATGCGGCAGCTTTGTTTGTTGACGTAGCCATTCAACCAGAAGTGCGCTTCATCACTTAACAAAATTCGCTTATGAAAATCGGGAACAACGGCAATCTCGTTTTCGGCCCATTCGACGAATCTACGCCTTGCTTGATGATCGTTTTGATGAATTGCTAAACCAAACTGAGAATAAATCACTTGACAGCTGTTAAATCGGTCGCCATCTGGGAAAGTAATGCCAACTTAAACTTCTATACCTGGGAAAAACACTATTTATATTATTTTTTAAAAATTATAATTTATTATTCTACTATTATAATATTACTACAGTATAATAAGGATACATTTAACTTTATAAATCAACTTATAGGTAGTAATTAAAGCTAATGTTTTAGAAAATAGCATGCGCAACGTGAAACTTAAAAAAATATTTCTTATAGAAAATTTCCTTTTTCATATGATTATATTTTAAACATTTTATACTTTTCTGAAGCTTCATTTTTTTATAAATAATCTGTAAAAGATTCGAATTATTTTATTTAAATTTAAAATAATTATAACTGTTTGAAAATTGTTTACATTTTTAGCCCTTTAGAGAAACTTAACACCCCGGAGAATTCTTAATTTTAAAAAGAATGATTTTACTTTTGAATCACATTGCTGTTTAATATTTTACTACTTTATTTATTTATTTATTTTTCCTAATTGTCTCCTTTTTCAATTCCTAATATATTTGTTCACTCTATCTATCTCTATATATTGTAACGGCGTGGCACATAGTGTTCTAGGAGGCTTGAAACATAGTACGCGATAGACTAGAAAGAGGGCGCTGTGAACTGTTTTGACCATTGAGCGGGAAGGAGAGAAGAAGGTGGTCTCAAACGTAAACATGGAGGATGATGCCTGTAGTTTCCTATGGGATTTATAACTGTAAATAGAGTTGTAAATATAGTGATGTCTTTGAAGAAAATAATAAAAACGGTAAATCCGGTTGATTTGAGTGATAATTAATTTAACAAAAAGACCACCTTACGATATATATATCTTGTTCAAATTTTCAATCATTAGTAAAGTACTTTTTATATTAATTCATTCGAGTTCAAATACATTTTTTTAAAATTTTGTAGTGCATTCCCTTTGATGTTACTACAGTTCTTTCAAATATTGATTAACTAAATTAAAAAATGAATAAATATATACAAACAAAACTAATAATCCAACAGCATATACAGAAATGAAAATTGTTGGGTGTGTCCCTGTAGCGCAAAGGATTGCGCGTTGGATTTCTAATCCAAAGGTCATGTGTTCGAATCCCACCTTGAATGGCTAAATTTCTGAGAATGATTTCTTTTTAACTATACTATTTTATTCGAATAATTAAATTTGATTAATGAAATGACAGTAAAAAAATTAAATAGTCCATCACCCTATATAGAAAGGGAAATGGAAAATTGCAATGAAATTGTTTTCTATTTTGTCACATAATATTATGATTCTCTCATACGTGTATATACATATTTTAATTAGTTGCAACTATTCAATAAAAATTAACTAAAATAAAACTTTTCTCTGCTGACCTAATTAGGAATTGACTTATTTTATATATATATATATTTATATTTTTAAGTAAAATATACCCAAGAAAATTCAACAGCAAAAAAATTTGTAGATTAGTTGCTAATAAGCTCTATACAGCTTTAAGTTATCCGACTACTCGTGACTTTTTTTAAAAAAAATGGATACATGGAGATTATTTTGTGGTTTTTAGATTTATTTAGTACATTTTTCTTTTTAAAAAAAGGCTAAATTTAAGAAGAGAAAAATAAATGATTTACTTTTAAAATGGGAAAAAAATGGGTAAAATTTGACAAAAAATTACATAAATGAGGCCCGCTCTGTACAAAGAGTAAAAGAATTAATTCTCAATTTTTCAATTCTTTTGTGTTGCTATGTTATTCATTTTTGAAATGACCATCAGGATAAGAGATATTTTAGTTTTTACAAAAACTAGAGCACTATATCTTAGTGACTTTATGAAATTGCTGAAAAAACAGTCATGATATTCACATACAGGACTATAAATCTTGAAATAAAACAGTGATTGATAAATCTGAAGGTCAAAACACTTCTATTGTTATACAAAAGATTCACAAAAAATTTCAGCAAATTATTTTCAAAACTTTTTGAGCAATTGCTGTCCACGTTCGAGTTTTTCGAAGAAAAAAAAAACACATTTCGAGTAAAACGCATTTTAAAGTCTGACATTTTATGTGAAGTTATGGTATCTGATTTTAATAAAATACTTGTAGTTATTATTTTAGTGATTGGAAAATAATAAACTTGACACTTTTATAAAGCGAATAAGGTGGCTTATAAGATAAAATCATAAAAATTGCTAATTTTTGTAAAAAACCATAATTCTAGAATAGTCAGAGACCTTAAGCACACACAACAATCCTCAGTAATAAATAGTGTGCAAATGCTAACGATATTTATTCTCTCGAGATCTAATTAAATGATAAAATAAAAATCTCGGTTAACTCAATTACATGACGGAAAAATTATATTAAAATTAATTACCACACAAAGATATAGTCTTACGAGTACAATTAACTCCCTTCATACATTAATAATTTTAGCCTAACAAAATTTTAAATTTACTGTAACATAACTGCTGATATGAATATTAAGTACTGTGATAAAGGCTCTTTATGAATAGTTAGTCACATTATGAGTTGTAAAAATAAGCATATAAAAATTCCAGACGTCTGTAAAAACGTAAGCCTACATTAATCAAGCTAACATTTTTCATTCGTACTCTTTTGTTTTAATATGTAAGTAATAATTTAATTTAAAAATTCAGGATAAATTTTAAATAATATAAAAATCGAAAATTTTATTTTTGTATATAGGCTTTCCATATCATATTATTTATCCTTAATAATAATTGAATGGATATTAATTTATAAAATGGATTTTCGTTAAATCTGATTATTGCAAAAATGAATGTTGATTGAAAAGGTGGATGGTCTTTTCCAGGGTACGGGGATATCTCTAATGATTGAGGTCCACCCAGTAGCGATAGTGTTGCCCTTTTGTATTAAAATTTTATGTATCTTTTTCTTAGCACTTATTTTCGACATTGTACAACTATTTTTAAATATACGAGGTGTAACACACACATACACAAAACGAGACTTAATGTGTAGCGTGAAAAAAGAGTAGAGTTGTCAACAACTGCTTTAGGAGCGTCATTCCATGCACTTATTCTGTAAATATGGCCAGTTTCGCCTTAGAGAATCCGACTACGTTCGGAACCATGATGTTGCAAAAGCGCATAAATGGATAAATTTCATGATATTTAGTGTCACTTAGATTAGAATATATGCATAGAATTGTTTTAAGGACATTTTGACAAAAACAAATTTATTTGAATACAATATTTCGGCAAAAAATTAGCTTAGAATAATCATTTTTCCAAATGTTCTCCTTTTGTAAAAAATGCTTCTATTATAATAATATTTTGCCTGTATATAGCTTATACCTCTGATAGAACCATTTTTTTACAAAAAGAGAACATTTGGAAAAAAATTATTCCAAGTTAATTTTTTGCCAAAATATTATATTTAAATAAACTTTTTTTCGTCAAAATGACCTTTAAACAATTTTATGCATGTATCTGAATGACATTAAATATCATGAACATTATCCATTTATGCGTTTTTTTTTAAATCGCGGTTCCGAACGTAGTTGGATACCTTAACCTATCTGGTCAGTTGAGAGTACCGCGTGCAACTACACGTGCAGCTGCATTACGCCAGGAAAGAGCTGAATCAGCATCAAGGTTTCTAGGGAAATTTAAGAAATCAGCCACAAAATCTTTCCAAAAAAATAACCGAGACTTATAGAGATGGAACTTTGTATCATGCACATATGTGGTGGAATGTGGAAGATGATGTTGCTGGGTGCCCAAGGTAAGTCATTACAGACCAAAACATTGCCGAAATTCGTGATTCCCGACCCATATCAGTAGTCAGACTACTGATCAACACTACGACATTGAAATACCAAAAAGACTTCTGGAAAAAAAGGTGGAAAAAAAGGCCAGAATTGTGGTGTGAAGGATGGCTGTTGCACCAAGACAATGCATCCGGTCACACGGCTCTGTCTTTCAAGCAGTTTCTAACCAGTAAAAACATTTCTGTGATGCCGTATTCTGCTTCTTCACCTGTTTTGGTCCCATGCGAGTTTTTTTTATTTCCTACAGTTAAATCTTGCTTAAATGGAGCCCATTTTACCTCAGTTCAAGAGGTTCCGGTAAAAACGAAGAATATTCTGAAGGGTCTTCCAAAAATCGCGTTCTAGAACTGATATCAGCAATGGCAACACCGAATGCAGAAGTGGGTGAATACTGAAGTTGACTACGTTGAAGGTGATAATGTCATTGAAAACTGATTATGTAAGTACAGCAGTGCTTCTCAAACTTTCAATACTCGTGACCCAATATTCAATTATCATTTTCATCGCGTCCCCCTCCACACAATAACATTGTATTGAATTCAATAATACTATACTTTTACACTACAGCTACAGTGTGTGTGTGTTGGGAGTGTGTACGACTTTAACCTCTTATGTGCCACCGACATATGTACACGTCTTGCTCATCCAAAGCATTAATCTTCTGGACGTATATATACGTCTTTCCGAAGTACGATTTTTTCTGGGCACTGCTATCCATAAAATTATTTCTAAGGCTTTGGAACACAATAAAAGGACCTTGACAGTCTTTGCAAAGGATTTTCTTATTTATTCCTTCCCCCCTCAAAACCTTATCAAAATACGAGCGTCTACGTGGAAAACCCTGGCATTGGGAACCAAACCGCGTAACTTTAATTCGGCAGTTAGGGTATTAATTATAAACCGCACAAATCATCAAGATAAGTGTCAATAATAAAATACACAGTACAGTACAGTTACTTTTATAAGTGTATTATATCAGTGTAAATGTGTATTTTATATTTTATGTCTGAAAGTATTTTGTTTGCTTACTTTCAGTAAATTAATAAAGTTTTAAATAATCTTTAGTTTTCAATATGCTCGTGCCCACCTTGTAGAGTTATCACGCCCCTCAAGGGGGGGCGCACCCCACAGTTTGAGAAACTCTGAAGTACAGTGATTTTTTGAACCAGTCTCGTTCTTTTTTGTGTCTCACCTAGAATAGTAGATTACTCTTTTTACTGCAGATACACAAGTAACAAGAAATTGTTAAGTTGAATGCTTGATCAACTATGAGTGATTGCTGGAACGTAGACGTATTCAAGGCAGGAAACATAAAATACGGAAACTAATGATTTTGAAACCAGCGTATAATACTTAATTTACTCGCTGTCATGTTCCACGCTATCGTGGAGCATGTTATCAGCATCAGAACCCAATCCCGTGTAAGCACGAGGTGTTTAAAGATGTCTAAATCGACAGTCCCATCATATCGTGGGAAGAGCTGAACATCAACATTTACGTTCTCCCCTTCAGTTGGTGTGTGGGAAAAACATTTATCTGTCTGACCTCGTAGTTATCGCTTTTTTCCGTACAGTGGCATTGGACATGTTAAGCGTCGTCGTGCTTTTCCAATAAAGGCACATGTGCCGTCTACACATTTTTTGAACCATTTGCTTTAAAAACATAGTCACATCGAGATTGTAAGAAGCTAGCGGGTGTGGATGTTCCATAAAATGTATCTTTTAGTATGCATGGATCAGGTCTTAGTAAATGCGATAATCCAAAAGTTTTAGCATCCCCCGGTCGATTACGATTGAATCAATGATTATTTATACTAAAGCAACTGTATTGACGACAGACCTCTTAATTTTGAGTGAGTGAGTCGAGGGACGAAGGCGACGCCTGACCTACACCTCACTATCTAAATGTTCACATCTCACCAACTTGAGGACTTTGAGCCTCGGCAGATTGAACCTGCATCATGACTTCTACCCTCCTAGCGTTTATTTCCCCTCAATTGCTTTAGGATTAAAACCTGTGACTCTACAAGTCAAGTAATAATCTCGTGACCCATTTACTACCAGTGCCACGTTTGTAGTCAGTGTCGGTGTTAGATCATTACGGGCCCTGGAAGTAGACAATCAACAGGCCCCCATTGCCCTGGTGGATCGAAATTTATTACCAGAAAACCTGGTTAAGTCTAGGTTATCCTGGCCCTGCACCCCTGTGCAGCCAATGAATAAATCGACACTTTGTAGTAAGGAAACAATTGTTAATTGAAATAAGTCATTAACATAAGCAGTAATAATTTTATTTATTAAAATTATCGAAAATAAATTTCCCTTTTTCTCTCTAAATATCTAATTAAATCATATATATTGCTGTCATTATAAACAGTAATACAAGAAAGAATTTATCGATCATATAACCATTCTATAAATTAGTTAAAATTATGCATGTCTAATTAGTTCTTTTGATAGCTCTCTCGAACAAAAGACTAATAAAAATTAATAATTAACTAAAATCCACAATGCTTTCGTTTCACCCTAATTAGCAATCTTGCAATTAATTACATAATATCTAAATCACAATAACCAATTTCATATTAATGCATAGTTAACCCTAAACACAAAACCTCCACAAACACAAAAAAAAACCTGTCTTCATTGCTTCATATTTTATTAAAAGAACGAAGCAAACGGTTGAAGTTAATTTCTCTTTATCAGAAATATTTCATACGTGTAATAAGTTCGAAGTGAAGTTGATTCTGAGAGAAGAAAGTTCTTTTTGAAAATCAGAGGGAATTCTTATTACTTTTTTCCCTTTTAATAGAACCTATAATTTATCCACATGGATAGCCCTTTTATATTATTCGCTACATCCTCTCAACAACCCTTCGATAAAACTCCCGACTTAAGCCATTGTCTTTTCTTCCCCATACAAAGTTCCCTTACTTTAGTTTTAGTTTCTTTATTTCGTGAATCTTAACGCTTCTCTTCCTGTCCAATGGGAGTAAGCGGTGGCTCTTCTACAATGGATGCGATACAGTTGTCGAAATGGCTTGATTGCTACAAGAATAAAAATGTATTGAAAAATTGGATCGACAGTGGAGAGCTGTTATGGGAGATTTACTGCGCCAAATTGAATGAAGAGCCAAATGGGAAGAAAAAAATGAAGAATCTATTCAGAAATGAAGAGCTTTATTCCGTCTATGGAAAAGACGAGTGGATGTTTAGGAGGTAGATGGAATTAAAAAAAGAAGTATTCAGATCGAAGAAAAAGGTAGTTTGTATTTTAGTGCATGTTGTAAAAATTTTACTCTTATGTGCTTATTTTTTTTCAATTCTGCATTAATAAATTTTGTGGGAGTATAAGAAATTGGTAATATTTTGATAAGAGACTTCAAGTTCACTATATTCGATAACTCCTTAAGGGTCACCGACTTATATATACGTTTCGCCAACTGGCGTGTTAAATGATGTGGACGTATATATACGTCTTTCCAAATGCGACTTGTTTCTTCCGGCTGCTTTCAATAAAACTATTCCGTAAGGTTTGAAATACAATAAAATTATCTTTACTGTGTTTGTGATGGTTCTACTACAAATTTCAGAGAAAGATTTTCTTATTTATACCTTTTTTCCCCACCTAATACACGGCATACGCCTATGAGAAAAACGGTTTCAATGGGGAATTAATCGCGTAACTTTTAACTGGCAGTTATAAGGGTCAAGACAGTGCTTCCCAACCTTTTTATCACCACGGACCGGTCAACGTTCTATAATTTTAACATGACCCGTTGAGGGGGGGTGGATTGTTCATATTTCACATTGTTTTCATTTAATAATTTTAATTCAATTGTCTTTTAACATGTATTCAGAATAAAAGATTTAACTCTTTACAACACACTACACAACATTCCACAGTTAATAAGTTGAAAATAATTTAATGTCTATTGGGCAACCCGGCATTATTTGATCCATGGACTTGGACCGGTCAATGGCCCAAGAGTTACAAATGACTGTGTTAAGGAAACTGACGGCATTTGAAACGATAATGTTATGAAAATCTAAAAAAAATTGTTTTTTTATGTTTAGTTTCAGTTGAATTTGAATCTATATAAATAAAGAAGAAAAGCGACCAATTCGCTCTCACCTCACGATATCTCTGGAATTATTAGACAACTACAAACTTGAAATTTAGTAGTCCGTCCTTTTTATAAAGTTACGATATGCTACAAATGGGGTTTTGCAAGAATTGAGTCCAATGGGCGTTGTGAGGTCTGAAGGAGGCGTTATTGATAAATATTCCCGTTTTTAATGTATTAGATGCCTAAAGACTTGACATTCGGTAGGCCCGTTTCTTTAATGGAGTTCAGATGCACAATAAAAGGAATTTTCGAAAATCAACTCCCAACGGGCGCTGCAAGCGAAGTTATAGGAAAATATTCTAGTTTTTTAACTGTTAAACCTATGTACATGAAGTTTTGAGAAAAGACGAGAGGATAGCAGATGGAATCAAAAACAAATAGGTTATGGCATGCTTGTCTAAAGCACGTCTCAAAGGCTGCATGTGGCCTAAAAGCCTTTAAGAATGTGGCTCAAATTATGAAAATATTTAAATTTGTCAATATTTAGAAATAAATTTGTCAATATTTAGAATTTTAAAAATACTCTAAGTGTAGTAATATTGTACTAAATTATAAATACTTAAAGTATTCTAGTTTCTAAAACCAAATATTATGATAAAAATAATAATTTACATATCATAATACATACAATACAAAACAAAAATCTTCAGCAACATAGAAAAAATATAAAGAAGTGAAGCTGCACATCGACAAGAAGGTAATACACAACAATATTGATAAAAACATTAGAACAGTGAAGCACTTCAGAAAAACTTATTAGAAGAATTTTAAACTATTATAATAATTGTCGGACCTCTGTATAACGAAGTCGCTAAATCCCGAAAAAAGGTTCTTTATATAGAGGTTCATCGTTTTTCTCTCTCTCTCTCTCTCAATATACCTTTTAAACCACATAAAACAAACTCCCTCTTCTAAGTTCATAAACACTATATTACAAAATAAAGTACATCTTACCCATTAAAAAAAGAAAGAAGAAAAAAAGCTGCAAGGAAAAAAAGAAAAAAGAATGTCGAGAAATACACTGTATTTTTATCATGAAGAAAATAATTTTACATTCAAATTGATGAATTTTAAGGACTTTTTCTAATTCAAAGCATACAAGTAATTTTTAATATACATTACTCTAAAATTAGAATTTGTAACCGTATTTTACCACATGTATTCTTAAATTCAATTACTCGTAAAATCTGTTTAATTTTGCTTGAGTTTCTTTATTTGAAAAATGCTTTGTTTCATAATACGCCTCACATTTTTGCAATGCACCAAAATTCTCCTCAGGCGTATTTTCTTAAATTTTTCTAGCCATCCATTCCTTCCTTGAAATTAGGCGTATCTCAATGGCTTCGCAATTAAAAAGGCTTTCTCTATCATGAAATGTTCAGAGATCGGAACATTTTTTATCTCGCATTGTGTATATCAACTTTAAAACTGCCTCCTCTTAATCTTCATAGACACATGAACAAGAATTTGATGAATCATAATTGTGTAGCTTATCACGATTTTTTATAATAGTCGATAAGCTGTTTGGAGGAATACCAAATTTTAAAGCACAATATCCTTTTTTTACACCTTTATCCACTTCTTGAAGAGTTAATTTTTTTTTCTTTGAGGCTCAAGTACTTACATTTTGACATTTTCGAGCAACAAGAAACGAAGTTACAAATGCGACTGATGAACACTTCAAATGAGCGGAGATATGAAGTAACTCCACTGAGGGTGAAATGGGATATCGAAGATGTTTCTACTGAACTAGACAATGGGGGTTAATATTTGTACTTCTTGGATGAAATGTCGAGAATTCTATTGCTTTCGGTGACCTAATAAAACCAGTTCAAGATTTATGATCACCATAAAATATGTTAAGAGAGAATAATTTGAAATGTCCAGAACTAATGTAAAAATTGGGAGAAAAATTTGAATCACATGAACAGAAGTTCGTTACATAGAACGTATACTTCACTCTATAGGGAGGTTTATTTATGCAGAAAATCATGAAATGTTCTTGGTTCCAGGATAAAGTTCGCTACATAGGAAATTTCTCAATATAGAGGCAAGTAATATAAAAGTTCAACTGTAAATCAGAAATACATCTACGAATTAAACCGACATGAACTAAGTGGAAATAAAATATTTGTGTACATATTTTGAGATTCATAGCTAGATGGATATTTTCATTTATACGAGGATCACTCTGATATATTTGAGATACTACTAGGTTTTTAAAGTTATACTTACAAAATTATAGGAGTGTTCAAAGTAATCTCCTCCAGCATCAATGCCCTTTTGTAGAAAAATTTTCTACAGATTAAATGCCTCAAACAATTCATTTCTTGGAATTGATGAAAAAATGCATTTATAGTCACTTCAATCTCTTCTGAGTGAAAAAGACGTCCAAGTAAGTTCTTTTTTAGATTATAAACAAAAGCCACACATAGTTAGATCCGGAGAATAAGACTTTAATTTGTTTTTGTTTAAGAAACACAGCTGTTAATCCTGCTGTATGGGAAGATGTATTGTTATAGTGAAGCATTTGTCCCCTAACGTTAACTTCTTGAAGAATTTCTGGAAGACATTTAGTGATAAACAAGCTTACTGTTACTATCTTCAGTCCTTCCAAATTAATGGTTTTGACCAATTACGTACATCTGAAGAAAACGGCATACATTGCTTTTTGCATTGCTCGAGTTCTTTTCATCATTGTTGGCGTGGGATTACCTTCAAAGACCCATACTTTTGACGTGTTGGAACGTCAAAAAACGGCATGTAAAGGGTGTTTTTTTGAGAGATATAGAACTTTAAATTACAATAAAACAACGATGTATTATTCGAATGACATGAATTGTTTTTTATTCTAAAGATAATCTTGTGGCATTACATTTTAAATATGATTTCTGGCATAGGACTGCCACGGCTGGCTCGGATGTGGTCCATTCTGGACGTAAAATTTTCGATGACTTTTTCCAACATTTGTGGCCGTATATCGGCAATAACACGGCGAATGTTGTCTTCCAAATGATTAAGCGTTTGTGGCTTATCCGCATAGACCAATGACTTTACATAGTCCCACAGAAAATAGTCTAGCAATGTTAAAGCACAAGATCTTGGAGGCCAATTCACAGGTCCAAAACGTGAAATTAGGCGGTCACCAAACGTGTCTTTCAATAAATCGATTGTGGCACGAGCTGTGTGACATGTTGCGCCGTCTTGTTGTACCACAGCTCCTGGACATTATGATTGTTCAATTCAGGAATGAAAAAGTTAGTAATCATGGCTCTATACCGATCACCATTCACTGTAACGTTGTGGCATTCATCGTTTTTGAAGAAGTACGGACCAATGATTCCACCTGCCTATAAAGCGCACCAAACAGTCAGTTTTTCTGGATGTTACTGTGTTTCGACATACACTTGTGGATTAGCTTCATTCCAGATGCGGCAGTTTTGTTTGTTGACGTAGCCATTCAACCAGAAGTGCGCTTCATCTCTAAACAAAATTCGCTTATGAAAATCGCGCGTGCGCGCGGCCATTATTTTCGAAATAAAATTGCACAATTTGAAAGCGTTGTTCAGGCGTGAGTCTGTTCATGATGAATTGCCAAACCAAACTGAGAATAAATCACTTGACAGCTGTTAAATCGGTCGCCATCTTGGAAAATAATGCCAACTTAAACTTCGATACCTGGAAAAAAACACTCTGTACTTTTCATCATGCATTACAAATTTACAAATGATGCGGTGTCCACCATCATTTAGCAATTTAAGGGGTTTACTTATTAATTCTGACACGTACCTCTTTTTGGTGCCCAGTTACAATTTGGGAGAAACCCTACAACAAACTACTTTTTTCATATATAATACTTCATGAACAATTTTGTATATAGCTGCGAATCCAATGATAAATTCATTCTGTATCATCTGGTAGGCGCAGCGACTATCATCCATTAACAATTTTCGTATGGTAGACACATTATCCGGGATTACTGCCGATCGTGGCTTTCCTGTGTATTCTTCATCCTGAAGAGAATTGTGACCACTGCAAAATTCTTTAAACCATCTGAATACAGTTGCACGACTTAGAGATTTATCATCAAATGCTAATTGCAGCCGTTGAAAGCATTCCTCTTGATTTAATCTAGTTTTAAAAACGGAAAAATCATAGCAGGATAATGTTTTCGCGTCAACTCTATTGTCTTATCTGCCTAAAATTTATTTTGTGCTAAACAATTTGATATATGTCAGTACAAAGTCGTCTTTGGTGTTAAAATATATACTTTATATTTTCAAATTAAACCTTTAATTTTTTTGTAACTTCTCGTCTATGCGTATCTCAAAAATTTCAGAGTTTATATATACCCTCGTATATAATTCATTTAATTCAACACTTTAAGTGTGGATGCATAATTAATAAACCTTAATTGCATTTTTTTCGGAAGCCTTTTCATACAATTTGATTTTTTTCTCTCAGGGAATAAATTCTCTATATCTCCTCTCTCTTAGTTAGGTCTTTATATAAATAGCACCAATAAAGTAAATGTTATATATTAATTAATTTAGAAGGAAATTCCTGTTTCTCTTAAATTATTTCTACGAATACCTAGCTTAAAAAGTATCAGTGTGTCTGTAAGACATATTTTATAAAGAATAGAATATTTTGATGTAAATCGTAAAATTACTTTCAATTATATCGTTCTTTCAGGTTTAGATAAACAAAAGTTTTAAGAGCATTTGATTGTTGTTATTGTAATCGTATACTGTGTGTCAACCACAATTCAAATAAATTTAAATATAATATAATCTTGACTAAATGCTTTTAATAAATTATGCTCAGTTAAAAAAAATGACTGAAAAGCTTCTATTCGCATGGAGCCTTTTTTGAAGAAATTAACGATAACTCAATGCTTTGTCTCGATTACCTTTTCATTAAATTCTGTTACAAAACAGGTAAATATCTGATACATTGTCCTTTGGTTGAAAGTTTCTTCATTTTCACTGAATGGAAAATAAAATGCGTCAATAAAGACATTATTCAAAACAAAGAGATACGGATAGAGAAGGTAAACAATTTAAAAATCAGTAGGAAATAAATTGTATTAACCATTTAGATAGTTGTTTAGTTTGAATGAAGTAGTTCCTCACGATTTAATTTGGAATGCCATAAAAATATGTTTTGATATTTAAAAAGAGATATATGTAAGCTAAAAATGTGGGGCCTCATAATATATGTGTTATTTTCAATTTTAAAGCAAATGGAAAAATTCAATGACGCACCTAAAGGGAAAAACAAGTATTTCGGGTTTGTTTACATTGATTAGTTCAAATGAGATAAATAAATGAAAATATATATTGTTGATATAAATAGATATTTAATATAAAAGTGAATAGAGAGCTTAACCATTCATTTATTCAAGTTTTTAAATATTATATTGTTACGCAGATCCGGGTTCGAGGATTTTATGCAAAACAGTCACAAAAAGAAACATAAACTGTTCTTTAAGAGCGATGTGAAATTATTATAGGGAATCCAATTCTTTAAATACAGGATTCCGCAGCAATATTCCCAGAGTAAATCTCCAAAGGTAGCCACACCTTCAACAGCAATCAAACACAATTATTAGTGTTTAAAACATACGTACGTAAAAGATTATTCACAAGTACAGCTGAGCTAATAGGTAACCAAAACAATGCTCACTAATTGCTGGTTGAATCAAGACTGCCTAGTTGCAGACCAGGCGGAAACTTTTCAGAAAACTCCACGCGCGTCATAGTGCGTAAAATTAGTGGAGAGATCCACTACTTTCTATAAGAATCCAGAGGGTCCCAAACTCTCCAACATGGTCGCCAAAGTTGCCATCTCGGTCGCCTAAAATGATGCCAACTTGGCGCCATCGCCAAGATTTCATTGAATCACCATTATAACGTAAGAACGGCTTTGTTGCTAGTGAATATTATAAATTTAACATAGGATAATATAAATGCATTACACATCCAAATACAAATAATTATTTGCACTATTTATATAAAATTCGTAACAATATATAATGAACATTAACCGGGGAGAAGCCACGAACTCAATATTATCTTTAAAGGCGGTGCAAATGTGGCCGAGTCATTCCAATTTATTTTTCACAATTATATTTACTGTACACGATGTAATTCGTAATTCTAGTGAATACTATAATTAAGAGAAAGTATACTTACCAACATTTAAAGATTTTTAAAGTTTTGTTTGAGAAAAAATAAAATGAAACTGAACTAAACTGTTTCAAGCGCGTGTGTGACTTTATAATAAAGGGCACAAACCACAGAGACTTTACGCTGACAGGAATGTTACTTTACTTTATTACAGGAATGATATTTGGGGGCAAAACTGTCAAATTTTGTTTCATGGGTTAACATTTTCACTCACAACATTCATCAAGAGTTTCCAACATATTAATATAAACTTTTCAAAAATATTTTAATTTAATATATTGCTACAAATTTGCGGGGGAAGGGAGTGGCTGCCGATGACTCCAGTTAATTGAATAACAAAAAAATATGTATATTAATAGCAAGGACAGACAAATAACCTCACGAAGAAAATTAGACGAATATATTAAAACATATTATTGCAGTAACGTAAAAACGCTCTCGTTTTAAACAGGTATTACAGTGTTCTACAAACGGTTCTCTATAACAGTTCCTCTAGCAGGAAACTCAGGGATATAATTATCTTCGCCTTATCACAAACAACGCTCAACCAAATTCTGAACTTTTTACCTACTGTTATGAACTCCACCATCCTTTACATAGTCTCTTAAAATTTTCCAAAAGGACCGATTCGATAAACTTCTCGAGGATTCCTTGGCGTAATAATTTTTTAACAAATATGTCATAAAATGTCATTAATTTCACAATATGATAACCCTGTTCCACTCTTCAAAGGTTTTCCTAATCTTGTGTTTCCATTTCATGTAGGGAAGTGAGCCTTCCCTGTGGAATTCAATTTTCCAAAAGCAGTATATTACTACAGTGAAGACAACATACGTAACGTGTTTCAATATTATTAGTTTTAACTTTCTCCAGAATTATATACAGATATATTGAAATGCTTTCAGCCTTAAAACCTATTATTTTGAAATATCTAAAATAATAAAATCTTGTTTTTCTCATCGAACTTTAATGTATACATACACTTCGGTTTTTAAGTTGATTCTAGACTTAAATTACTTATTCTATTAATTCGGTTTATCACAATTAACACCGTACAATTGATAAACTAATTCACTAAATTTAAATTATAATATGTTCTCTTAGAAAAAAAAGTCTAATTTTTTTATTTTTAAATATTAATTTACTAAATATATCCGATGGAGGATTTCAGAATATGAGTATAAGCACCTGAAATGATGACCGAAGTACCTACGTACTCGCATGCAAGTCTCATTCATAAGTTATTATTATATTTAATATGTACTTTGTAATATTGAGAAATGAGTAATGATAAATGCAGTTCACTTTAATAAATTTTTGAGTTTCAGACAAACTTAAGACATTAGGAATATAGTAAATTGCTTAACTAAACAAAAACGTGTGGATCAAGGAAATAAGCTTATCAAATAATTAACATATTCTTCAAATTTTCGAAAATATTCCGCGAGAAGGGAATACAAACATTTTAACAAATTTAATACATGTTTACTACTAATTCCTCGTCTTACTGTCTATGAAAGAACAGCATTATAGTTCTGAATGTTGTCTAAATATCGAAACTAATTCACACTTACTTAGTACTTAAGGAACTTTAAACCATCCTTTACTCTCAAAAACTATTACTAATGAAATTTCTGATAAGTATTTTAATATCTTTGTCACAGCTTTTTTTAATCAGCCATTGTTTTTGGTACATTTAATTTCTATGTCGGTTCAGTGGCTTAGAGATAGAATGCCCTTTTCGTAAGTCAAAGATTGCGGGTTCGATCTCGGCTGGATTATATAGATTTTCTGGGTGCAAAAATTGTAGGCATGCATAGCATATGATTACGTGGCATGTAAAAGATGACTTGAGTATAAAATTGGTTCTGTTACTCTAGGCAAAATTAAAGCACGGCCACATTTAGCGTCTTACGAGAGAATGAATTCAAATTGCTTAAAGCGTCAAAATTTGTTACTGAGAAACGCCACTAGATGGTACTATCATGTAATTACTGTCACATTTAGTAAATTACCGTGTCTACAAAAGATTAAGTGTCAATATGCAGCTCATTAGGATAAGAAAACCATTTTCATGTTAAAATAAAAAAATGTGTAAAGGATACCGTGTCCACGTAAATCTCTTTCTCTCACTCTTTACAATCATTGTTAATAAAACTTTTAATAGATATTTTAATAGCTTTGTCGCATTTTTTTAAATCAGCTATTGTATTCGGTATATTTAATTTTCATACGTGCATATTCATCACCTAAATCATCAGTTTAAATTACACCTATATTATATAAACGACCATATCATTTATATATATACGTTAGAGTATGCGATAATTATTTTTATGTTCTACATTTATAGTTCTATAATTTGTATTGTCTTATTTTTTTATATTTTTTAAACAGTGATACGTCTCAAGGAAGTATTTAAACCTTATATCTCATTTTTTTCTTAAAGTTAGCTGAAAAGTCGTTAGAATTTTAAATTAAAACTGTCTCCCTTCGCTTTTTTTTTATTTCCAAGCGCAAATCACATAATTCGTTACAACCTCTTCACTGTGCCGCAATTACGACTTAATGTGCAATTACATCGTCTGATGCTAATGAAAACATTATTTTCTCGTGCTCATTAAAATTGTA
Organism: Trichonephila clavipes; assembly: GCA_019973935.1. Lineage (NCBI taxonomy): Eukaryota > Metazoa > Arthropoda > Arachnida > Araneae > Nephilidae > Trichonephila > Trichonephila clavipes. The sequence goes on from BMAU01006803.1 coordinate 183,253, forward strand.
ATAATTTCTAACTCGCCAAAGTCATATCATACTCCTATCACAGCCATTAAGAAAACGAATCGATTTTCTCTTCATCATCGTCTTGTACATCAGGAATGGAAAACCTTTTTTTTTTCTTTACTCCTCTCCCGACGTAAATATCGATTCCTTGCTGTAACCATTCCTTTTTTTATTCCTCTTCTTACTTTTTTTTCAACTTGTATTCAAGTAGAATCCAATTGATGAACTGGTAGTAATTACACGCGAGACCATATTGGCCCGTACTCTCCCAATATTTTTAAGCACGAAGAAGAGACCGCGAGGGTAAAAGAAAATATGCTGGATCGTTTAAAAACTTTATCCGTTTCCGATATGGGAAGGCGTTTTTCCTGTTATTATTATTTTCTACTCTCCTGCTAACTCCCTTTGGAATGAAAAAGGAAAACATTATAATGAAGGCTTCTGTCGAGAGCAATCTGGAGAGGAATTTAAATCCGGATACCTGTGCTGGTGACACAGCTGATTGAGGAGGCGATCTTTAGTAATTGCATGTCCTTAAGTAATCGTATTCAGGAGGGTAATTTCGAAGTACAAATACTTGGAAAACCCCCCGTTATGATTCTTAAGACTAGATTTATTATATTATTTTTAGAATTTGTGAACGAGAGATATATTGCTGATCTCTTTTAAACACCAAATGATTTCAACTTCTCATATTCGCTAATTATTACTCAAGGATTCTTGAATTTATTTTTAATGACTTTATTTATTTATTTTTATATTGAAGAATGTTACCGAGAGAGAATTTTAAATATATACTTCTATATTGCGAATTTTTCTGCATAGCAAACTTCTTTCTGGAACCAAGAACATTTCACGATTTTTTTCGTAAAATTACCTCCCTATAGAGAAGTGCATTTCTATATAATTAACGTTTTCTCTTGCAATTGAATTTTTTTTTCCATTTTTTTAAAGTATTTCTGGACATTTCAAGCTATTCTCTCTTTTAACACGTTTTAGTAGTTTAGTTATTAAATAATATATGTTTAAAATTACTTGTGTACTTTAAATTAGAAAACATCCTTAAAATTCATTAATTTTAATATAAAATTATTTTCTTAATGTTGAAAGTACAGAGTATTCCTCAACATTCTTTTTCCTTATTTTCCCTTCAATGTTCCTTTTTTCTTTTTTGAACGGTGAAATATATATAAAAGAAATGGATATTAGTTTACAAAAGGTGTGAATAATTAGTGTTCCAATGTATAGTGTTAATAAATTCAAAAAGTGTTTTATAAAGTATATTGAAAGATGAACCTAAGTATATAACGAATTTTCCATATAACGGACTTTTTTTCGGAATTTAACGAATTCGTTAATAAGAGGTTCGACTGTAATTGATACTTTTTATATATTTTGGAAGTATTTCTCTTCGACTGAATAGTTTGAAACTACGTAGTATGATCCGAAAATTCGGGACTGTGGTCATTTCTGACGACAAATGCAAGAATCTAAAGTTCTCCCCTTGAAATGTTTTTTTTTCAACCCTCTTCTACCTGATCAGATAGGTTTAGTTCATGTCATATGAGCGAACCTCATGCACAGCTATTATCTTCCGTAGCTGGTTAGTTTATAGTTCCGCGTACTAAAAAAGATGACCTTTCTTGAACAACATTGGATATTAATTTCTGCTAACGTTTAGGTAAAACACTAATCAAGACTTTGGAAATGCTAAGTAAGGTTTATGTTGAATCTACCATGGCGAGATTCAAGGTTTATGAATGGCATCGGTGATTTATAGATGGCCGAGAATCCATCGAAGACACTGAATGCGTTGGACGATCTTCAACTTCACGAAACGCGGAAAATGTTGCGTTGGTGTCTCAATGTGTTCGAAAAGATCGTTACCAAACATTTGCGCAAATTGTTAGAGGTCACACTTCTCGATGACGTCATTTGAGGGAATCCATTCGTCGTAAGCAGTAGCACTTCTGGAAGAATGATAGCTCGTATCTTCTGCATGACAATGCATCAGCACATAGATCCCAATTGGTAAAAAAGTTCCTCGTCAAAACTCGCATTAACGTGCTTCAACAACCCCTCTATTCACCAAACTTACCCCAACGAGACGTTTGACTGTCCCCATAAATAAAAAAGCATGAACAGTGACGTCATTTTGTGTCAACAGATGGAGTGAAAGCAGCATCGGAAGAGGTTCTTTGGGAGGTACGGGTAATTTCTGCATCAATGTCTCTACCTTGATCAGTGATCATTGTTTTACTTCACGTTTTTTTATGTGTCATGTTTTCTTTTTTAAATCGAATTCTCACCAAATATGTTATACTAGTCCCATAGTCAAATTTTTGAATGGCACAAGGGATTTTTGAAGATTGGGAAATTGCTGAAGATGATGAACGTTCTTGTCGAACTGCGAAATCAAGAACATATGTGATGATCATCGTTTTTTTAATATTAATAACATCATTATGATAGAATGGATTCCTCAATGTCAAATGGTAAAACAGTAGTACCACTTTGAGATCCTGAGAAAGCTTAGAGAAACAGTAAGATAAAAAGTGCAAGATCTGCAGAGCAACAGCACGCAGATATTGCACCAAGACAGCATTACGGTGCACAATGCACTCTCTGTAAAACAAGTCTTGGTGGGCAAACGCATTACTGTGCTTGAGCATCCCCCGTGCTTACCAGATCAAGCACCATACGACTTCTACCTGTTTCTTAAAATGAAAAATCCATTGATGGAAACACATTTTCAGTCTGTACGAGAGGTGAAGATAAAAACGGCAGATTTACTGAAGATAGCGACACCTAATGAGTCGTAGCACTGCTTTGAACGGTGGAAAACTGGTATCCGAATATGAATTGTTAGGGGTGAGTATGTTGAAGGAGATTAAAAGGCATATCTAAATTTTTTTCACTAAAACTAATTTTTAAAACTGATACAGTTATTTAATCGTTACAGTAATAGTGTATCTAGACATTTTAAAATTGGGAGCAACTTTCCTATTTTTGTGACTTCACGCATTTGTTTTATAAGTAAAAAAAAGCAATACTGGAAATCATGTTGTAATGGCTTCGAACCTGAGGAAGCCATCTCTTCATATACTCGATCTAAATCTGCAGGGGGTAAAGATTGATAATCTAAACTAGCCATGAGAAATCCAACTTATTATTATTACCAAATCTAATAATCTAAGACAAGCCAACTATAGAGGAAAATCTAGAGTGATATAACGATAGCTTAAAACTCTATGTGAATAAGAGCATTAAATCCTAATAGCTTAGCTTTATACTCAAAGTTTTATTAAGAATCCTAACTTCCTTAATTTATTTTAATAGCTAAAGCCCGTCCTATAATCATGCGTCTAAATTCCGATCCTTACCGTAACAGCGCTGCTTCCAGGAACCCAGCTTCATTTCCTTCGTTTTCTTACGATTACTAAGCTTCCACTATATATATATATATATATATATATATATATATATATATATATATATATATATATATATATATATATATATATATATACTAATTAATCTGCATATCAAGGTTTCTTCTTGAGAAGGATGGCTGTGAAATATCTCAATTGCTGGCCACAATGATTCCCCAAGAGGATTAATAGAAAATCAGGTAAAGCCCCGTAAAAATTTGACTGAAAGTACAAGGCTTAGTACCAGTAATATTTACCAAATTTATTGAATAATAAGCTAACCATTCCTTATTCTAGGATAAAAAAATCAATATCTATTAAAACTTTTTTGGTGTGAAATAACTGCTATTTTAAAGAAATATAACAAATTGCTCTATGCTGAAGTAAATTTATTATTTTAAAGATATTATGAGTATTACAGCCCTATAAAATGTTTTTGCTGTGCTTTTAATGTATATTTACTATAAAAAATATACATGCATTGTAATAGTCTAGGGATTTAAAGTTTGAATTTCAAGAGTCATGTTTAGGATATTATTAGTTTAATGTATGTTTGTTTGCCTTGTTTTCGTTTTTTTTCATTACCATCTTTTTTTTTTATCAGGTATTCATCAAATATTTTTAACTCATTTGTGTAACTGAGCTATTACATTAAAATTATATTTATAACAATTTTTTGTGTTTCCTTGTGGTTTTCATTCATTATTAAAAATTGAATTATAACTCCAATTGAAGAAATTACTTAAAAATTTTTTAAAGTTTCTCTCTTGGAGAGTTGTAAATTATGTTTGTCTTGTTATTTTTCATACATATAAATTATATTATTTTTTTAAATTTGCTATAGAATTCTAATTTATATAGTTTGTTGAATACACTGAAATTTAATCTCTTTCTCTTTCGAATGTAATATTATTTTTAAACGAAACATGGGTGGTATTTATTTATTTGTTCACTTAAAAAATATTTTCAGTATAATTTGTAAAATGCATTATTTAGATTTCTTATTAGTTTAAAAGAATATTTTATGCAAAAGCTCAACAAAATTGACTTTTTTATACATACATTTTTCAGGAAATATTATATTTAGAAACTCGATTTAAATACACCTCCCGGGATATTTCTATTGGATTTTATCATTTCAATGAATTAAAACTCGGGTTAAAACTGAAGCAGAGACTACATCATTTCTCTCAAAAGATAAGCATGGTTTCGAAACAGATAAACTGTAATTAGCTGGCCCACAGAGTACGAGCTGAAGAAAGGGGAAATTATATATATATATATATATATATATATATATAAAGGCATATATATATATATATATATAAATGACACCTTATGTATATATATATATATATATATATATATATAAATGCATATTATGTATGTATATATATATATATATATATAAAGGCACCTTATATATATATATATATAAATGCACCTTATATATATATATATAAGGTGCATTTTTTTGTGTTCAAAACATTTTTCTTCCCCTTTAAAACTCTAAAGTTATTTATTTTTGATAAGCAAGTATTTAAAACTTAAAACTCGAGTTCGTTTTACAAGTATATACTTTATTAACTGCTAAGAGCCGAAACAAAATCATAAGGTAAGCATATTTAAGAATTTATAATGTGGTCTTTGTAAATTTAAAGTTTGAGTAATTATGCTTTTCTTCAATTTTATATTCAGTCTATCAATTTAATATTTAAAAAAAAGTTATAATTTTCCCAGGCTCGTTTTATGATTTTTTTCTGGTTTTTAGCAAATTTTTATAAAGGGCAGATTTAAGCAAGTACTGAAAGCTGTTTGATTATTAAATTGTAAAAAAATATGCTGGAAATATTAAGTGATGAGGCAATTTCTTATTTAACTCATCTATATGTTTTCAATTCCTATTATTAGCTCTCTATGTATTTATTTATTTATTTATCTTGGTGGAATTTTCAATCGTTAATAAAATACATTTTAAGGCGCTCAATTGAGCTGAACTTTTATATGCATGACTATTTTGCATGACAATACAAAAATTTAATTATAATTAATAAAAATTGATTGATTGAAACTAATTATTTAAAGAATTACAAATACAGTCACGTTGGCATCTTTTTTGGCGACTTAACGATCATTTTGGCGACTTGTGTCAAAACTTGAAAAGGTTTTTTCTCACGTTTTAAAGCATTCAGTGTTATATTGAAATTTTATATACATGATTGTTTTGGATGACAATACGATACTTTAATGATAATTAATAAAAATTATTTACCACCTAATGTTGATATTATGTCATATGTATATACATATTTATTTTAACTGTAACTATTTAATAAAATGTAGCTAAAATAAAAATTTCCTTTGTTGATCTAACAAGGAATTGACTTAAACATGTTTTTATATTACTTGTTTATACTGCATTTTACGAAAAAAAATGAAACAGTATAATAATAAAATCGATAGTTGTGTACTATAAAAAATATATTTTACCAAAAGTATGCAAACGGCACAAACACATTTTTCCCTAATTATTAAAATTCAGATTTTAAATAAATTTAGTATTCTATTCAGAAAATTGCTCAACAGTAAAAAACTTGTGTTTAAATTTTAAGAATTAACTAATTTTGCCGCCTTTAAGGAAAACATTTTCAGTTCTATGAACATCAATGTAAAGGAACCCGGTAGAAAAACGTTTGAAACTCGAAATCTTGCTTTTTATTTTAAATATTTTCTGTTGATAGATATTTTACTTTTATAAGCATTAAAATTATAATTTTAAGCATGTTAATTGAAAAATGTAAGCAAACAAATATTTGGATTTAATCATAACGTGTTTAGAAATGTCAGTAATCATACATTTTTTTAAATCAGAAATAGTAACAAAAACTAATTTTATTTTGTTTTAATACTAATTGTAGCATTTTTATTGTTCTGTCAGAATTCATAATGTACTATAATGATTATTAAGACAATAACTTTTTTAGTATGGCAAATAATATTAATAATTTTATAAACTGTATTCTCTTGTTCGTCAGATATTTAATACAATTATAAAATCTTAAAGTTATGTACAGCAAAAATCCTAAAAATGCTTTATTTAAGATTTACGTATTTTCTTTAATTGTTTTGGTAGTCAGGTATAGTTCATTTTCTGAAAAAGGTGTACTACTGTAAAAATTTGCTGCAAATATATGAAAATACAACAATAAATCTATTAAAATAAGTAACTGTTGTTTAAAACTAGTTGATAGAGTAATTTAAATGTATAATTACTTTTTAGAGTGTAAATAATGAAAAATCACGCTCCTAAATTTGTTTTTTAAATGCATCAATGCATTTAAAAAACAATCTGTTGTTTAATTTTGCAAAGATGGGCGATAAAATTACAATATGGTTACCTTGATATTTTTATCGTGTGATAATTTGGTTGCTTTGGCGATAACGTGTGTTAGAGTTTATATTTAACGGGTTTTCTTCCATGGTAACCCTATTAATTTTAGACGATTTTAATTCGATTTCCTTAAAAATTGAATAACTTGCATTGCAAATCCTTCTTCAAGCTTCTGCTTCTGTTGTATATTGTGATATTTTCGAAAAAAAGATATGTTTCTAATGTCATTGATGAATAATAGGATATATTTTTTTTATAAAAAAATACACGGATTGTGTGTGTGGTTTTTTTTTCAATTATTGCTGCCAATCACGCAATTCCACTTTATTTTCCTTTTAAGTAATGCATTTTTAAACGTTCCTTGTTCAATGGAACTCGCAGTCTTTAGAATATTGCAGGTTATCTTCATTATTGATTAATTTCAATATATATGTAAATAATTTTTTATGTATAATATAATTAAACTAGCCGTTACCCACCCACTTCACTGGGTATTTTACGATGTTGTATATATGTATACTGTTTACATATATATTAATTATTGATACCTAGCATTAAGAATTTGATTGTATTGAAAAATATATCTATAGCTGATACACTCTCGCCCCTTGATATAAAAGAATATAAACTATAATATCTAATTTCTATTTATATCTTAAATAGAAGGAGAAAGATTTTTTTTGCTCACACTTAACCTAATAATCAAGTGGATTTCCACCAAAGCAACTTTTAGTGGATCTCTACTCCATAAAATAAACATGCGTGCTAAATTTCAAGTCTAAATCTAACAGAGCAAAAAAACGGAATTTTTATCATCAATACCTCGTTGACAGTATTCTTAGCGGATTCCAATTCAACAAAAGAAGCATGCAAACCAAATTTTATTATTATAGTCTTAGCAGTTCGAAAACGGTAATTTTGTCTATCAATACGCCCCAATAACTCTCCCCGCTTCACACTGGAGTTGATTTCCATAAAATCCATTCTTAGTGGAACTCTATTCAACTAATGAAAAGTGCTCAACAAATTTCAAGTAAATGAGTTAAATTCAAAAACAGGAATTTTTCTATAACACGCCTTAATCCCTCGCAACCCCACTCCTTTGGGGGTCCATTTTCGCAAAAATCTTTGTAAAAGGAAATTTATTCCATGAACGGAAAATACCTTCTAATTTTCAAGCAGGTGTTTCTATTAGTTGAAAAGCGGAAATATTTATCTATTACGTCCCCTCAGTGACCCTTGGGGATCAAATTTCCCCAAAATTATTTTGTAGCGGATATCTACACCATGAAAGGAATTCGCTTACTAAATTTTAAGACTGTACATTTAATAGTTTAAAAATGGAAATAATTATCTATAATGCCCCTTAAGCCTCCGCAACGCCACTTAGGAAATGATTTTCACAAAACCCAACTTATGACAGATCTCTACTCAGTGAATGGAATCTGCTTACTCAATTTCAAGATTTTACGTCTAATAGTTTAAAAAAGGATTTAATTGCCTATAACGCCACTTAATTCTCTACAACGCCACTTGGGAGTCGATTTTCACAAAACCCATTCTGTAGGGGATCTGTACTCAATGAAAGGAATCCGCTTACCGAATTTCAAGACTGTACGTTTAATAGTTTAAAAATGGAAATAATTATGTGTAACGCCCCTTAAGCGCCTTTTAACGCCCCTTGAAGGTCGATTTTTGTAAAAATCATTATCTAGCGAATCTCTACTTTATGAAAGAAATCTTTGTACCAAGTTTCACGACTTTACATCTAATAGTTTAGTAAAGGAAATAATTATCTATAACGCCCCTTAAACCCTCGTAACGCCCCTTGGGGATCGAACTGTGCAAAATCCGTTCTTAGCTGACGTCTACACCATGAAGGGAACCTACCTACCAAATTTCAAGTTTGTAGGTTTAATAGTTCCGGAGATATCGTGATTAGTCAGTCAGTGAGTCAGTGAGTGAGTGAGTGAGTGAGTCGCTTTTCTCCTTTATATATATAGATAATACAATTATTAGAAAAGGCATTATATTATATGTGATTATTTTTATTTTTCAATTAATATAATTTTTATTATATTAAATGATTTTTATTGTATATTACATAATATAAATAATATTATATATGACAATTATTATATATATTATATTCATGTTAACTATTGAATGGTATTGGTTATTTTCCATATATTCTTTTTTCGAAATATATTTCAAAACAGTTCCTTAAAATAATTATCCATGCGATTTATTACAGCTAGCCCGCCATCTTGGATTCCACTCGACTAAAACCGCTGCTGAAGAAATCGCGCCAAAAAGCAGCACTTCGATACCAAATCAGTTCCACCATGACCATGGCTACATGGTCTTTTGCAAAAAAAAATATATATATATATCAATTTCATTATCAGTTTCTACGCAATATCAGTTTCTAATATCTATATTTAAATTGAATTTTAAGTGTTTGCTGAGTATTTATCGTATAAAACTTCTTTTTTTTTTTTTTTTGTAATGGGGTTGCGTATTAGTATTTCTACCTTTGCCGATCTAGAACATTCCCCAGGCGCTAGTATCTCTTTTTTGTGCGGAACCATTTAGACAATACCAATTACCACAAGTAATTTTGACGTCCAGTTTCTTCCTAAGATGGAAGCACCTGAGCTGTGCAGATGCGAAGTTTTACTTAGAAATTTAATTTTTCCGAGAGCATCTAAGCCAAATGGACATTTAGGGGGTCTTTTTCATGCCGTTTAATAATACGACATGACCGTGGTCAATTTTCTGCATCAGGAAAATCTACCAACATGGGCCGTGTTTGAACCCTCAAGCTTGGATACAGAAGACCAGCGACAAACCAAACACGCCATCCAATATCGTATAAAACTGGACACCTAATTATATAGCCATAATTTTCGATTCTACAATAACAGACCGAGCATAATTATTTAGTAACTAAACTAACATCACAACATTTACACTCTTATTTAATAAATAACGTCACTCGGAACAAATAGTGTCCAACTTATCATGCAAATGCTTTTTAAACTTATTCATCTCAATACATTACTTCAGTTACCTTTATCAACTGACACAAGTGACCTACAACTAAAATAAACTTAACACTCATAATTTAGATCCTAATTTACTCTCTCGTCCTGAATAAACTTCAATAATGAAGACAAATTCATATCCTCGGACGCTGTTTAATGATTCTACCATTTGGAAAAGTTCTACACACCTGAGGTACCTATGACTGCAGCTTTACAAGCGAAATCTCCGAAATGCTGTCTCTAACGGTAAACAAAGCCCTTTTATACGAGAATAAATAAGCCTCATAACTCGAAATGATTATGAACTCATTTTAAATTATGGTAGATGATAGGATAATGTGCAGTTCTTTCGTAGGTTGTGGAACGAAATGAAGGTGTATTTTAATAGAAGAGTTGCGTAACTATGCAACGAACTGTTTCAAAAGTATTTTGGAGGAAAATTTGTTTTAAGAACACGAGGAGCACAAAGGTATTCAGTGTTTATATAAATAAAGTCCCTGTGTTCATTATCATGTTACAATTTCTAAATCAAAATACTAATGCTTTATATACCACTGATGCGGTTTACATTTCTAGTCTTTGATTATTAATTGTTGTATTAAAGGATATTAGCATGTGTTATATATAAATGTGTTTAAATATAAATGTGTGTATGTGTTTTAAGGTAAAATAGTATACGTGTTTTATGTTAATGTGTATACGTGTTTTAATGTAAATGTGTATACGTGTTTTAATGTAAATGTGTATAAGTGTTTTAATGTAAATGTGTATACGTGTTTTTTAATGTAAATGTGTATACGTGTTTTTAATGTAAATGTGTATACGTGTTTTTTAATGTAAATGTGTATACGTGTTTTAATGTAAATGTGTATACGTGTTTTTTAATGTAAATGTGTATACGTGTTTTTTAATGTAAATGTGTATACGTGTTTTAATGTAAATGTGTATACGTGTTTTTTAATGTAAATGTGTATACGTGTTTTTTAATGTAAATGTGTATACGTGTTTTAATGTAAATGTGTATACGTGTTTTTTAATATAAATGTGTATACGTGTTTTTTAATGTAAATGTGTATACGTGTTTTAATGTAAATGTGTATACGTGTTTTAATGTAAATGTGTATACGTGTTTTTTAATGTAAATGTGTATACGTGTTTTAATGTAAATGTGTATACGTGTTTTAATGTAAATGTGTATACGTGTTTTAATGTAAATGTGTATAAGTGTTTTAATGTAAATGTGTATACGTGTTTTTTAATGTAAATGTGTATACGTGTTTTAATGTAAATGTGTATACGTGTTTTAATGTAAATGTGTATACGTGTATATTAAATGAAAAACTCTTTAAAATACAAAATAATTAATAACTTTTAGTGTTTGTTTTGAAGCCCAGTGGCTCGACGAGGTTGTGTATCGCACTGTTTCGTAGTTACGACATTCAAATCCGGGCTGACCAAGGTCGACTCAGCCATTCATCCCTTCCGTGGGTCAATAAATTAGTACCGGTCTTGCTTGGGAACTGAACACTACAGATACCGCGTCAGTCTGACCACTTGACCGAAACATCTGCACATGTACCCAGTGCCTAAGGTGACGAAAACTGAGAAATGCATAGTAGGCCTTGGCCCTCATGGACTGTTGGGCCACTGAGTTCAGTTCAGTGTTTGTTTTATTGCTATATACAACAAATACAGGTTTTCAGAATTGATTTTAATGCACACATAATTATGAAAGAGATAACTAAAAGAAATATTTGTTTTAAAAGTAAATGCAATGATAAATATGAATTATTCTGTCACGTTTTGAGATTTGGTATATATGTTTGGTTGTTTTTTTTTAATTTTTCAATTATGTTACTACTTTTGTTACGCTCTGAGTTCATGAATCATTATATGTTACATTAAGAATAATATTTACGTAATATATCCAAATACAAGCGGAAAGTAATTTTTTCTTCAAACATTTACCCTGAATTAAAAACCTGTGTACAAGCCGTTTGAAAAAAAAAATCATGTTATTTTCAAACATTCCGCCATAAGAGTGAAAGTATTTTTAAGAATATTATAAAAGTACTTTTTTTTTTGCTTTTTAAATTGGGGGGGAGAGAAATTACTATACGATACGGGATCATCAACCTATGATGCATGCCTCGGAGAAACACTAGCTACATGAAGATGATATTCATTCAGATATCTATAAGAATGAATGTGAATTTTACGAACTGCTAGGAAACTGCGATCCAGAATTAACTTTAATGAATTTATGAGAATTTTTTAATCCCCTTTTACAATTTAGTTCAACTCAAATTATCAAAAAGCTAAAAATTATAGTCACTTGGACATGGCTGATGAAAAAATGTTAGTAAAAACCGTATTTCTTCAACCGTTTTTTCCCCTGAGATTTATGGATTCATATGTATAACCTGACTCTTACTTTTAACTTTAAAAAAGTTCAAAAAATTCTCGTTTTACACACTATATGGCAAGGTAGAGTCTTTCTTTTTTATCAAAATCTAACACTCATAGAAAAAATTTACTATTTCATTTCACAGTTCCCTTTTTCAAGTATTAAAAAAATTTATTTATACCTTTTCTTCATAGAAATACTCTTAATATTCTCATTAAATAAAGATCATTAACTGTGATTAACATGGATCGAAAAAAAATAAGTTTTCACTAATGTATAAGAGCTAAAAAATTTTGAAACTTTTGTTTTAAATTTAAAGTAAAAAGATAGTTCTCTGTGACACTGAAATCTGCTAAACTTGAGAACAAACGTAGAGTTTAGGGTAAAATGCTTTCTCTAAATATTTTTCGTTAACTATGCACATTTGATTTAACATTTAAACTTTTTTTGAGTGCTTTGAATGGAACTCCTATTCTAAAATGAAAAGAAAAAAAGTTGCGTAAATCGTCTAAAATCAGTGATAGAACCCATATTTTGTAATATTTCTATTCACTTATTTTGATGCTTGAATGCATAATATGCATTCATGGAGAAGAAACACTGTGCATGATCATATTATGATCATGCATTGTGTTTCTTCTCCAGGGCATAAGTTGACGATCTAGTGGTGGCTTTTCTGATTTTGAGGTCTCTACTTCAAAATGTTGTTCATCTACTCTCGAACTTGTTTCTCATTTACAGACGAGAGAGAGAGAAAGAATGCCAAGCCTCCATACTGTTATTACAATTTTCTTCAAACATGGTCACTTGTAATAATTATAGGTACACCAATACCTGTAATTTGCTAACGAACTTTTCTTCTCGCTTATTTTCCTAATGAGAATAACCGAGTCAAAAACATAAGCACAACTTCTGGTAACAAATGAATGGGCAAAAAATTTGAGTGTTTCTGATAAGGTTATCAGAAATAAAACTATTATCGTTTGCGTCTGGCGTTTTATTTTACATATGATTAATTGTTACATATCCTACTCGTTGACAAATTTCCGTTTAAAAACATATTTTGCTCTTAGCGACATGTTTAATATTACAGGAACTTTTTTTAAGTTTGGTTCGTAATGAAATATTGAATTTTTGAAACATTTTAAGCAAAACACATACTCACGTTTTTACACGGAAATATGTAATATACTATAAAATCTTTCAAAATCAAAACATATGAGGAAATTTCAATGAAACTATAATTAATTTGCAGTACATTTTAACGCAATGTATAAACTTCTTATTATCGTCTTGTAATTATCAAGTGACAAGGAATTCTTCAGACACAAATAATTATAAGTGAGGCATCTAAATTAATTTAATATGAAGACATCAAGAAAGACTCACCATAAAATGTTTTATAATAAACCCAAAAATATGTTAAACGTAATGGCAGAAGTAATCTTTAGGCTTGTTTAAACTAATGCTTCTTATAAAAAATTCTTTTAATTACTAAAAGTTGTTTGTAAATGAATGTCCGAAAGTCAAACACCTAACATCAGAAAGTTAAAGGTAGCACCTCGTGCATGAAACTAACTCTTAATTCATCCGATTAAAGAGAATAAGTTAGGGAAATAATTCACTAAAAAGAACTAGAGGAAGAGAAGAAATTACGGATTTCTAATCACGCATGGTGACAAAAAATATACATGTATATCAGCACAGCTGTAGTGTGAGAAAATTTCATTATCACACACACACATTGTGTGTCTTCACGGATAAACGTAATCCTATTCAAGACTTTTTCAACTCTCTTCATGAAAGTCTTCTGAGAACTCTTAAATATAGGTCTTTGTTTAACAATCTGAAGATAAAAAGACAGAAATAAAGAAATAGTTGCATTCAAAGTTTTGCAAAGAACTATTTTATTAACTAAAGGGAAAAAGAAGAAAGCTATTTATATTAGTGAAATTTATTTTAGTAAAATTTTAAGAAATGATCGAAAATTTGTGTTTTTCTTTCTTTAATTACATATCATAACCTATCTTAGTATGTTCATGATGTAAGGTATAAGGTATATTGGTGACTTTAACAAATAGTTTTTCCTATGTTCACTGTCACGAGCAAAATTTTTTCATGAAAAAGTTGCTGAATCTAAAAATATGACAAGGACAAAAAATTACGAAGAAACAGTTTTTGAGATACAGCTGTGTTATAAAATTCTTTGTGATTTGATTATACACTCAGGAACATTGAAAATAGCGACCCAAGAAGGAAGCTAAGTACAATCGCGAAACTTTGCAAATAAGTACAGCGTAATGTGATATGCAAACGATCCAAGTTTTGTGCCAATACGCATGCTCATACACGCCGAGGTGGCGCTACAATCAGGAAGAGGGTGCTATATAAACACGCGCAAATTCGAAGATTCATAAACGTGACGATTACCCGCCGATTGTAGGAAGACTTTGGTAAGCGAAACATACCAGGTAAACGTGCTAGAAGACATTTCTCACAGTTAAGCGAGTTTGAGAGGGGCCTGATCATCAGGATGAAAACTGCTGGTCGACGCACCGTGTTGCTGGCCAGGTGGATCATTCGGAGTGTGCCGTTAGAAATTGTTGGGAGCAGTAGACACGAGAAGGTACCCACGCGCGGAAAACCGGGTCTGGGGAGCGACCAGGAAGACCACGAGGAGATAGGATCGAAGCATCGTGTGGCAAGCACTTGTGGACCACACACTGACTCATTCAACGATACGAGCAGACGTAGGCGTACCAATTGTTCCACAAACAATTTCCAGACACCTTGCAGAAGCAAATCTTAAATCCAATCGCCCTTTCCATGCACTCACTTTTACACCGAAACATCGGCAACTGTGTCTACAGTGGTGCCAAGCCAGATCAATGTGGAATGTCACAGATTGGCAAAAGTTTGTGTTTAGTGATGATTCCCGGTTTGTTTTGGGGACAGATAATAACTGTGTACGGGTTTGGAGACACCCTGGTGAAAGGTACAATTCCCCCCACACTGTTCTACGTCACACTGCCCACACAGCTGATGTAATGGTCTGGAGGGCCATAGCCTATGATAGCCGGTCCACTTTAATTGTGATGAGTGACACCTTAACGGGTCAACGTTACGTTGATGATATTCTTCGACCCCATGTAGGACCTTTCCTAAATGGTCTCCCAGAGGCAATTTTCCAGCAAGATAATGCTCGTCCGCATACAGCAAGAGTTGCTCAAGACTTCCTACGTCATTTTCAGACTCTTCCATGGCTGGCCCGCTCCCTCGATTTGTTCCCTGTAGAGCACGTGTGGGATCAGCTGAAACGGCAGGTGCCATCGTGTCACTCTGTACATGATTTAGAGTTGGCTGTTCAAGATTTATGGGCCCATCTGCCTCAGGACAACATAAGGTGTCTAATCAACTCAATGCCGGACCGTGTGGCGGCATGTATTGCAGCTGGATGTGGTCCAACGCGCTATTGAAGTCGCCCAGTATTTGTGTCGTTGCACATCCTGTATTAGTTTAATTGTCTTGTATTTTAGATCAAGTGAAAATCTCATCTGTGTCATTATGTGTATTAAATTTCATTTCAATCCGATGCTTTCTTCTTGGGTCGCTATTTTCAATGTTCCTGAGTGTATTTCAAATATCTTTATTAGAAATAAATTACTGCACTATATCATTTAATTCATAAATAAAAATATCTTAATTTTGGTATGTTTACTCTCTAATCCAGCGGTACTCAACCTGCGACCCATGGGCCACATGTGGGCCATCGAACCTTTTTAAGTGGCCTGGTTATGGCCCATTGCTCTGAGAAATTCATTTATTTATGGAAATTTGGTGGGAAAATATATGTTAAAAAACCAAATATATTAATTTTGCTTTTTGCTGTCAATGTCGTATGGGTGCGAATTTATAACATTTTTTTCTGATTATTGTTAATAGACTAGCGACCATTTTATCAGTGAAACATATTTTTAACTCCCTTTCATTTTTTGCAAGTGAAAAATATTAGAAGAAAATAGATCGTTTCAAGACGATAGGGAAGTTAACTATTTTGTAGTGAAAAACAAGCATTGTTTCGTAACTGTTTCATTCGTCACGAAATTGTTGTATTTTAAAAATACCAATAAACAGAAATCATGCAATGACACTTTATCTCGAAGATCTCTTTCAATAGGCTTTCTTGAATAATCTTTACAACAGCAAAAAAAAGTGTTTTGTCAGTGGTAATATCACAGCGGGGTAACGAAGGCAGCCTATGAAATCCGTTATATTATTGATAATCAAATAAAACCGTTTACTGATTCAGAAATTTTCAAGAAGTGATTTTTAAATACTTTCAATTTAGAAAAATTAAGTGACAAAAATAAAATAATTATAAGAATTAATAAAAAGCAAAATATAATTTTTTTTTTAATATTTTGATCAATTTTCCCATTTTAAATTATCTATGTTAACTTAATTTGAAAGCATTTATCCACCAACTCCTCCCCCTCTATTACTTTTTCATGTACCGGCCCACGTGAAATAGCCATTATATGTATGCGGCCCGCGCGAAGTCGCTACTATATGTATGCGGCCTGGTAGAAAAAAGGTTGAGTAACCTTGCTCTAGTTTATTCAATTTGTTCTTGAACTCATGTTTGATAATGCCACCTGATCGACGTTGTCAGATTAAATCTCACAAAATTTATCATAACAAAGGCATAGTTCACATCTAGCGTTAGCCGCAGCTTTTTGTACCATGCGAGTGACAGAATGTTTTGGCCGAGTTCCACCCTAATTCTGAGAGAGAACATCCTGAAGTAAGGTGAAGGACCACTCGAGATGGCCACCATTTTTCCCATACTACCAACCTCTCAAGAGAGCTTACGGCTTCATTAATATTTAGATTCACCCCGTGTTTGCAAATATATGTGTCTTCTCCGGGATTCGAGTCCAGACCCTACAGCACAACAATCAGCGTCATGAACCACTGTAACAAATGGGTAAACTTTTTGAATTTTAAATAATTGTCTACGTAAATATTTTATTTCGTATCATAATTAATTATAATATTCATTTGAAATATAAAATGCACAATAATTAATTGTGATAAACAATTCCCATTATGCGATACCTATAGAAATAGGAGCTTGCACATCTTAACTTGCCTTTTTAAAAAAAATAAGACCTATATTGTTGAGACGGTCCAATAGAGAACGTTCTCAGATAATTATCCTGATAATATCTAGTTACTAGAACAATGCATTAAGAATCTATTATGTCAAATTCATTTATATTTGTTGGTATTCATATATGCATAATAATTATTGCAAGACACCAACATAATTAATATTTTTGTAAATTAAACAATATTAATTTTACTAATTATAAGAAAAATAATTCATAAAAGCAATGATCAAATCTAGATACATTTTATCGGTACTTACGTATTATATCATCGACCCATTTCGACCCGCATCGACTTATTTCCAGTTTTGTCTGCTTTTGGTAGCGTGTTTACATTTAGAGAACTGCTTGACAATAAGATACGTAAATACCATTTTTTTCTTTCAAAATAAATTTCTCTATGTGTATAAAAAATCAACTTCGTAATACTGTAATAATTTTTAGATGTATTAAGATAAACTGCAGCAGATGGCACCAGGATATTTTTTTTAAAATATTTGAATTTTTGGTAAGATAACTGCAGAACTACATAACACATGTAAATTATAGCTTTACAATTTGATCAATGTGTGTGAACAGTTATATAAGTTGCACAGTGGAGTTGGAGATCCCCCGTTAGCGGACAAAGGTCATTATAAATTCTAGTCATAATAAACTTACTTTGTATATTGTTCTGTAAATTCTAAATCTTACCTCTTTTACGCATACCAGCCTTTTTCAGCATTCTTGTTTTCATCACTGATTTCAGTTCAATATCATATCACCATCACTTCTCTGTCTTATTTGATGAGTTTATTTATTTAAAACTGTAATTATATTTAACATTTTTCATAATTACATGTTTATTCATTTAAAGATTTGAAAAGTTACATTTTTTTAATAATATAAACATAAAATGTTCGTGTGCATATGTTTTAAGTTTACAGAAGCCCAAGTTGATTGATTGATTGAATATTAACGTCGCACTGTTCAGCTACACGAGGGCTTTTGGCGACGGACCACGTAATTTTGAACCATGGTCAAGTGACGTGGACGACACCTGAGCTGGCACCCACCTCTCCTAACTACCACACCACACCAACGGGAGGACGTTTCAGCTCTCGACAGATTTAACGTGCATCGCTGCCCTACACGGCGGGTCTTTAGTGGTACAGGATTCGAACCCGTGACAAAGCAAGCCACGGTCCGATACCTATACCCCTCGGCTACCGCGGCCACGAAGCCCAAGTTGAAATACAGGAGCTATATTTAAGGCTGATCTAGTAGCAGCTGTGGCCAAGTGATCATGGTCATGAAACAGTGGGGCCTCGGTAGCCGAGTGGTATAGGTATCGGATCGTGGCTGGCTTTGTCACGAGTTCATGCCCAGTACCACTAATGACCCGCCGTGTAGATTAGCGATATACGCTAAATCTATCGAGAGCTGAAACGTCCTCCCGTTGGTGTGGTGTAGTAGTTAGGAGGGGGTTGCCAGCTCAGGTGTCGTCCACGTCACTTGACCATGTTTCAAAATTACGTGGTCGTCGCCAAGAGCCAGCCCTCGTGTAGCTGAACAGCGCGACGTTAATATTCACTCACTCACATAAAACAGTGGCTCATGCCTTCAACTTACAGACTTGAGTCCTGATGCCACTGAAGAATCACCGTGTACAGGATCTGATGCACGTTAAATCTATCGTGCCTCCAAATCCCTTGAGAGAATAGGGGATAACTTAGACGTCGTCGTCGTCATTTGACCACGGTTCAAAACTACGGGGTATGTCACCAATAGTCCTCATGCTGCTTTAAATGTTGACGTTAATAAATGCTTAATCACTAAGGCTGATCTAGAATGTCAATTTTAACGTTTTTTATCTTCAGATTATTTTATTTAAACACGAAACGTTTTATAGAATGCGTAAAACAAAGCTGCTTCCATCTATTATTCCATTTATCTTGAATTTCAGCATGATTTAATAGTTAAATTCACTGTTTTCATTGCACTTTATTTTTCACGATTCGTATACATAGCAGACGTATATATCTTTGGGAGATTTGACCTTAAGTAGCACAATGGCTTTTCCTTAAGACCTCGCAACTTTGAACCATGGCCAAGGATGACACATGAGTAGGCACCCACATTTCCTAACTTCCTTACCACATCATACTTTGAACCACTATGGATTTAACGTGCATCGGCCTCCTCCTCCATAAAGCAGGTCTTCAGCGGTACTAGGCTCGAAATGACATGCCAGCTATGAGTTCAAGACTATGACCAATAAGCTATCGCGACCTCCGTAATTTCAGGAAGACCGTGTTAAGAAAACTCTTATGAAATCAATGCGTTCGTTAAAGTGTCAACTAAGGTGTTTCAATTTTTACAAAATTTTAACCGTTTCAGTGTGACAAAAAACGTTTGCACTTCGTTTGTCGTATGCCTTGTTTTGTATTGGGAATGATTAAGCATTTTATTCCACACTTTGAAGCCGCATTCACACCAAGGCAGCCAGCGTGGAGCCAATCAGAGACTTCATCTTGGGCGAGATGATGTCTCTGATTGGATCCACGCTCTACGCTCCACGCTGACTGCCTTGGTGTGAATGCGGCTTTAGCATATATATGTTACCGTTCAAGTGCGAGATCAGTTTTTTCATAGAATAACTAGCTAATGAAATAACTAGACAAGTCAGTTAAAGTATATGAAATTATTGAATTCTACAAATCAACTAGATATTCTATAGAATAATGATTACTTCATCGTTAAAGAATGAAATATGGCACTCGACAGTTCTTTGAACCGGTTCTACCTTTTTTAGTCAGTTTTGAACCCTTTATAACTACTTTAGGGAAAGATTTTTCCGATTATGATCGATAGATGGCAGAATAAAACAATTGTGCACTCTTGATCTCTGTTCAGTATATGTGAGCGAGAATTAATTGGCATTGAAGATGTTCGGAATACTGTCACAACAAATCAGTCTTTTGAAACAGCTCAGAGTTGTGTCATTGGACAAGCATTTAAAAAGTTATCAAGTAAAAAAATGTGAACTAGTAAAAAGTATGTTTGTTTCAAAGGTATTAAAAGTTCAAAAATATTTTAAGAGTCATCACATCAATCCTTGCTGTAATAAATAATGAAAAGTGAAATAAAGGTATTTCATAGAATTTAAACTAATATTCACTTACATTTTTGTTTTTTAAAATGTTTTCTCAGTATTTTTATGAATTAAAAATTTTTCTTCAGAATCAGTGTTTTTCCCATAATATTTAAATATAACTATATTTTTACAACATATTAATTTTTCCCTTTATTTTTTATGAATTTATCGTCCGCAAAAGGGATAAAATGTATTTTTGGAGAGATTTCAGCTATTTTTAATCAATTAGTTTAAAAAATAACTTTGAAATAGTTTATTTTTCGCTTTAAAGATGTGTCATTGCTTATTTCATAGAATAATTAGGTAAAGTAGGAAATATTTCATCTATTATATACTTTAACGCTAGAAAGTCCGTCGGTGTTGACTGGAAACCGTAGTTGTTTAGTTTAGTCTCCATTCCGCATTTTTGCTGGGAATTTGAAAATGTGTCGTGTATGTAATCAAATGATTACGCAGAAAAGGATTTGTAGCAGTAGGTTAATTAGGAGAGATTTTACAACTACATATACCTAGAGCATCCGCTGGTGTCGTTTCAACACCAAAGCAGTATAGCATTGTAAATAGCTGACGTACATCAAATAGTTTACTAAGTATATAACATTCGAAAAAGAAAACTTCCGGGAATAATATCCCATTGATTAGGCCTTGAATACAGTGTTATTGTGTTCAAAACGGAAATATGTCAGTTTTACTGAAATCGTTGTGTCTAAGTGTTTCGTTACATAGCATTGCCTATCTGCTATTACGTTCAAATTAAGTAGGTGCAAGAAAGTTAAAAAGGAAAAGAAAAACGGATAAATACTGAATTTAAAGAAATTGCAAATTCCCTGAAACGCAGAAAAAGGTGAAATTAACGTGTATAATGGAAATACAGCTAAAAAAATGTGACTCTTGCATGAAAAGGGTGTGGGGAAAATATATGAACAAAAAAATGAATATTCATAATTGCTATATTCATTGCAAATGAGATATGCACAAAACATGATGCATAAAAACGATAAAAAATGATGGCAAAACTCGCATTCTCACACAAAAATTATTTTACTTATTAGACTAATATTTATGAATCTTATTGTTTTGTTTCATTTTATGAGAGAAAGTAATTTGTTTCGTTACAGTTTTTTATGTTAAAAAGGTTCCTAATATATGATAATTACATGGAATAATAAAAAAGTTTTAAAGCTGAACCCTAATGAACAGTAATCCAGAAATTAAAGAAAATTGTTCAGCGCTCAAGGAATAATAGCCTTTGTTTTACCCCTTGTCCTACAAAACCTTTAACTGTAACTGTTCAGCAATCAAGCGGTTCAATATATTGAGCATACCCGTATGTATTATTGTTCTGCAGAGAATAAGGCAAATTTTTATTTATAATAAGTTTAATTTATTTACATAACAATAACAAATAAAATAAAAAATATTTTACGTAATTTGTAATTAATAAAGAGCTAAGCAAATCCACTCAGATTGCAAAAAAAGCTCCAGAACCCACATAATGTTCCATTTATTTATTTAACTATTTAAAGTCTACTTTAATGTATGCATTAGTTCCTCCTAGAAAGGTAAAGTAATTTAAATTTCCAAACAATAAACTAATTAAATAAAATCCATACAGACACAAAAAAACTTATTTACCTTTCACTCGCTTTTAAAGCCTCTTTTAAAATTTAAGCGTTAATTTCCATCTCAAGATGCTTCTTATAATTATCATGTTTTCGTAATCAAAAGGAACTTTTCTTGACATCTTTCAAATTTAATTAGTCCGGACCAATTAATCATTATTTTACACCGAAGACTTCCACAAAGACAAGCTAATAATTAATTCCAGGATATACGAAACTGTGAACTTTAATAAGCATGAAATAAATATGTTATTTGCATATCATTAAGAGGTTCTTTCCCAAATACGGCGGGAAAGATTCGACTGTTATTTCGAAGAAGTGTTTATTAGCTAAAGAGCTTTGCTAATCCTTGACAGATTACTCTTCCGGTGCGACACTGCAAACTTATTAATTTTGTTTTCTGATAACAAGAAGCAGAAGAGTAATTTTCCGATATAAGTATGTGTTACCGTTAAAGTGTATAATTCAGTTATTTCGTAGAATAACGAGGTATTTCATGAAATAACTAGTGGTCAGTCGAAGTAAGTCAGTCGAAGTATATAATAGATAAGTCAGTCGAAGTATATAATAGATAAAAAATTCATACTTTAGTTATTTTATTAAATAACTAATGTCAGATCGTTAAACCGAAAAATAACAAATATTCAAAGTTATTTTATACATCAATTGTTCATGTTGTTACTAATGCCACCTGATTGGCAAAGGCCAGATCAGGCCCACGAAATTCATCATGGAGAAGGGCTAAGTGACGCATGTCGTTAGCCGTAGCTTTGAGCACCATGCAGGTGACAATACGATTTGGCTCGGTTCCACCCCAATTTAGAGGGAGAACACTCTGGGGTTATCAGAAACCTCCCACCTCTCTTCCCCTTCCACAAACCACACGAGAGGACTTGCGGTTCGACGGCTATTTAGAGTACCCCCATGCCGCAGAGACACTATACATTTACAAACATCCATGTCTTCGGGATTTGAACCCAGTCCCTACGGCACGCAGTCAGCGTCGCTAACCGCTATACTGGTTGGGAGACTTAATTGCTCATAAATAGCTAAAACCTCTTGAAAAATACATTTTATCCCCACTGTGGATGATTAATTGATAAACGATAAGGAAAGGCAAATGATATAACTTATCATTCCACCAATTTAATTTTACCAATGGAACCCTAGATTCCCTTACATTTTTAAAATACAGAGCAATACAATTTTAATAAATGTTCTTTAGAACATTCTTTAAAATTGTATTACTCTGATTCTAATGAAAGCGCCAAGTGTGTGTAAGTATCAGTAAATTTGAACAATGTAACCATAGTTAGGCCTGTACTTCTAAGGTATACCAACTTCTTTCAATAATTTCATGATATTAATTTTTAAAAATTGCTTTAAAAAGATTTATATAAAATCACAATTGCCACCATAGATCTTATTTTATTTCTAAAATACCGCGTTCTTTATAAAACCAATTTTATTGCTCAGATATTAATTCCAGAGTTGATTGGATAAAATACACATCTAATTTAACCAGTGACGCGCTAGATCAATTTACATTTTTCAACTACTGCTATCTTACAACACTCATTAAATTTGATTGCTCAGATTCAAATGTAACCTCTGATTGGATGAAAGTCACGGTAAATTTAACCAATGTAACCACAGTTAATCCTTTCCTTGTAAAGTACCGCCTTCTTTCAATAATTTAATAATTTTATTGATGTAATTGCGCAACAAACCGTTGGTGGGTGGTAGTTCAAAATTATTTTATTGAATATCATGTATTGACTTTTATTTTCTTAAAGTACCTCCTTTATTACTTAATTTAATTTTATTGCTGAGATTCTGATGGCAGAGTTTATTGAATGTAAGTCATATATATATATATATATATATATATATAACTAATTTAACCAATGTAATCATATAGTTAGACTAATTTACAATTAATCAAGTACCACCCTTTTTTATAAATAGAGAGGGATGTAATTATTTATTGCTGAAATTGTGTAACAAAGCGTTGATTGGAAGTAAATTGCATTATTTTAATAAATATCATCGTAGATTGACTTTATTTTCAAAGTACCGCCTTCTTTACTTACCGGATTCTAATGAAAGCGCTGATTGGACAGAAGTTTCGACACATTTAACCAATGTAATCATTATTCCGCCTTTATTTTTCAAGTACTGACTGCTGGTTGGACAATCTTATAATTTTACTGTTCAGATTCAAATCAAAATTTTCATTGGATGTAAAGCACAGTTATTTTAACCAATATTATCATAGATTGATTATTATTTTTTTTAAATATATATGCACTTTTTATAACAATAATTAAAATTTACTGTCCTGGTGCTGATTGGAGATAGATACATGGTACAATTAATTCTACTGAATGTGACCAGTGGATGTTTGACAAAATGCAACATTTTTTTCCAATGTTGCAACTTTCATGTGAATTTATTCATATCATGAATCAACCGATTGGAGTGATTTGCAATTTTATGTGTGTTACTAATGTCGCTAGAACAGTGCTTTTCGAACTTTCAATATTTGCGACAGAACTTTCAATCATTATTTTCATTGTGCCCCCCATATATTATTAACACCATATGAATTGTAAATCGTACAAATTATCAAAATAAAAGTATTGAATTGTATCTATGTTACTTTTAATAAATACATTAAGTAAATTACTTTAAGCATTACGTTACTTTTCCTGTCTTCATTTATAAATACATTATATCAGTGTAAATGCGTATTTTATTGTTTATAATGTCAATGCATTTTGTTTTGCTTTCTTTCAGCGAAATAAATTTTTTTTTAAAATGATATTTTATTTTTGACTTTTCGATAAGCTCGCGTCTCCCACGTAGGGCTATAGGGGCCCCTAGGGGCGCACCCTACAGTTTGAGAATTGATGGCCTAGTATACTATGATCTCCAAATGTGACTTTTCAATAGCCAAACTAGTTTTAATAAGACCCATTCATATTCCAGTCAAGTACTTAGAAATGAAATTTCAGAAAGGTTTTGTAAATGTCCTTGGAGATTTAATTGCACTTTTCACGCAATTTGCAGATTTTATAAGGAAAATGTAGACTTGGTAATTAGCCTGCGCTTAAAATGACTTACGTTTCTATAGTGAATAAAAGAAAGTTTATTCGTTTTTTTAACGACTGTATTTTTAGGTGCTCAACATTTCGGTAGGATGTCGTATATTGAATTCTTAACTAATTTTTCGTGCTCATAAGGTGTGGTTTACAATAACTAATAAGAGCTTCCAGCTTTACAATAACTAATAAGTCCTGAAACTAAGTAACATTTTGGAAAAACTCGCATAAAAATTCCTTTTTCAAACAAAAATTAATTTTTATTTGAGCATTGAAACTGTTATTCTACATAGTTACCACCATTTTTCAGATCCCGCCAGTGAATATAACCATTTCTGAACAGTTTATTGTGTAAACCAGTGCTACTTAAACTTTCAATACTTGCGACCCAATATTCAATCATAATTTTCATCGCGCCCCCCTTCCGCACAGTAACAATGTATTAAATTAAATAATACTATACTCTGACGCTAAAACAACAATAAGGCATTTACTTCTTAAATCCCGCCGGTGTATAGAAATGCCTCGCTCAGCTAGTGCGTAAATTGCACCGGACGTATATATACGTCTTTCCGAAATACGATTCACTGCTATCCATAAAGTAATTCCGAAGACTTTGCAATGCAATAAAATGTCATTGACAGTGTGTGTGAAGGATTTACATATTTCAGAGGATTTGCTTATTTATTCCCCCTCCCCCAATACACCACATACGTTTGCATACGTGCAAAACGATGACATTGAGGAGTGAATCGTATAACAATCGGCAGTTAAGTTATAAGCCGTCTATATTACCTAGATAAGTGATAATTTTTAAATATAATTTTACGTATATATATGACAAGCCCATGGAGTCACTAGCAATTATTAAACTTGTTCTTAACCAAGTATTGTTATATTAAATATAAAATACATTGCATGGTACTGATACATTTAGAAGTACATTATATCAGTGTAAATGTTGTTTTTTTTGTTGTAGTTTTTTATTATGTCAGAATGTATATTTTGTTTAATTTCAATAATAATTTGTTAAAATAATCTTTTGTTTTCGACTTTTCAATATGCTCGGTCTCCCCTTCATAGGGTCATCACGGTCCCTTAGGGGGACACACCCCACGGTTTGAGAAGCACTGGTGCAAACCTATAAGCAATATACAGTAAGTATGAAGAAATTTTATGCTGTATATATGTATACAGTCGGACCCTGATTTAACAAATTCATTGGAGTCAAACAGTTTGATAGTTAAATAGGGGTTATATATATATATATATATATATATATATATATATATATATATATATATATATATATATATATATATATTCGTTATATATGGGTCCAAACAAAATACAAATATTTTGAACTTACCATTTGGAAACTCTATAATAAGCATCTACTCAGCAAATATCTACAATTATAAACTACAAGATTTTAATTAAACGTATAAAATTACTATTAATCAATTATTACGTAACAGTTAATTGGAAATTTTAAGATTTTGACTAATAGGTTGTTTGATAATTTTTTGATTCCTGACTCTCGAAAAAATCTTTTTTCGACTTTATGAAGAGAAGAAAATACTGCGTCATTTACATTACTACACGAGGTATGTTTTCACAATTTCCATACAATGTGAAACATTTAAAAATAAATAGTTTTGAGATACCAGTTTATTTTTCAATTTCTGCCTCTGAATCGTTTTTCATTAGTTTCAATACATGAGCAATTTCTTGGGATTCAGTTGCGAAGATAGGAAGTTCCTCATCAAATGTAACATTATCTTTAAAATCTTAAAAGGTTCATTTATGTTGTAGAATGAGATGAGATAAGAGAGAAGTTTCCTGTCCTGTTCAAAACTCAGACGATTTCTTGGACACATGACTCATCTGCACTTCTATAGTCTAATAATGATTTTCAACTTTTCTCGTCGATATTAATCCTTTTTCTGTTCCTTATAACAAGGGTATCATTTGAGGGGAGGGATTCAATTTTTTGTAACACAAACTAATAAAAAAAACTGTTGAAATAATTCGTTAACTCAGAGTTCATTATTCATTAAATATGAGTTTTGTCTTTATTTTAATCGGGAAAGGAAACAATTGGTTGAATTGCGAAATTCGTTAAATAGGGGTTCGACTGTATATTTATAATACACTCAATGTCATAGAAATATGGACATCAGAAAGTAAGGTTTTAAAAATACATTTTATAATTATACCCCATATTTTTTTAGTTCTCATCTATGTTTTTAATATAGCTGCTCCGAAATCTGAGATTAAAATCGTTACTTAGTAAATTTAACTATTCATCAACACTACAGTAACACCTCGCTTTCGCTACCCTGACTTACGTGAACCCGGAGTTGTGTGGTTTACGAACCTCGTTGATTCGTCTTTTGCTTGAGGAAAAAATTGTTTTAATTGGTAAGATGATTGAAGAAGTTCTTGATCGTGCCAGGTAAATAAATTTAGAAGTTAATAGTGTTTTCATTCAATTTCAACAATCATGTTCTGATAATAGATAAGCTCACAGAAATTCATGAGCAAGACATCGAAGAACTTGAGTATGTAGACCCGGCTCAACCAAAAAATGGAATAGCTGGGAATATCACAGAAGAGCTCAGTTTAATTGAAAAAATTTAGCATTTATTTTTAATAAAATATAGACCACAACGTTGAACGTAATTTTTCAACAAAACAAAGAATACAAAATTTACTAGCATATTTAAAGGACATTTTCGGGGATAAAAAAATGTTTGAGCCAGCTAATTGTATTATTAGATTTTATATATGAAGTCTTTTTCATAAAAATAACTTCAGTTTGTGATTTTCCATTTGTGGTATCTATAGTTTTTCGAGGCACTTTATTTATTTTTTTTCTTTTGTCTTCAACCAAAACTAAAAATAATTTGCATGTATTTATATGTGAAATCAAACCCCGACTGACACGGTTATCCTTCAGTCCCACCTATTACGTAAGTTCGGGGCATTACTGTATAATGACATGCTTATTTAATAAATAACTCAAAGTCACAACAAAACAACTTGTTCTTTACCAGCCTGTATATCCTCACAACCCATTAATATCAACACAATGTTACTCTTATCTTCCTCAGTATACACACGTGACAAAGGACTAACACAAACAGAACATTCATAATTTAGTTACTTCCTTATTCAACCCAAATAAACGTGTTAGTAACGAAGACAAATTCATAACCTTGACCGCTATTAACCCGGGGTCACTCGCGTCTGTTTTTGCTACCGTGGTTGCTCGCGGGTGTAGAGAACACCCCATACTTTTAACGCGTGTATTTAAATATGAAAATATATATATATAGTCAATTATGGTACATATTTATAAAGTACAATATGTCTTTTGTGTTATACAAATAAAACTATTAAATGTATTGCATGTAAATAAGTCTAACATTAATTTAAACTAAGCATACAAAATTTTCATCTTAAAGTACATAATTGTATATTTTTTTCATAAACCTCAAAGAAAACGTATATACCAGCAATAAACATGCTCTATAATTAATGATAAGGATAGTAGAAAGTAGAAAGTAATATTTTAATCATTTTCCACAACATTCAGAGCTGACTGTATACATATGCTCAACTGCCCGCGGGGAGTTCTCAGCTCCCACATACACTTTTAAAGGTCGTTACGTAAGGAAACTGAAAAATCGTAAGGATTTCTCTTGTTGGATGTGTTTTCTTTAGAAATGCTTAATAAAGAGAAAAAGTTAAGTGTTTTTTTCTTTGTTTTTGCGGTAACCTGCTGCGTTGAGAACCATGATTTTGAAAAAAGCTGAAAAATGAAAAATATTTTAAGCGTAACATGAATTAGAATATAATAACATTGTTTTATGAGTATTATTACGTCAAAAAATTATTTGAAAGTAAATTTTTGACAATCCAAATCCTCATTAGCACTAGAGCTCGAGCTCATGACTTACAGGCCGCACGTTCATGACCATAACATCCGGGCTACCACAGACAAATCAATGTCAGAACACTTGCATTACTAAGAAAAAGGTAGATATATTTCCTTAAAAAAGAAGGAAGTTTTTTCTTTAATTTTCAAGCAAATTTACATTCTATAAATTTTCATACCACACTTTTAGTTCCATACAGAAGTAAAGAAATTCATGAAAAATGTACATTAAACAAATTTGGTGATTATTATTAAATTAAAACGAAAAAAAAGATGAAATACCAATCATTCCATAAAAAACAGCACAAAAGATGTGTTACGCGTAATCACAAAAATGATATTTTAACTGGGTTTTCTTTTTTTTTTGTTCCAACATTAGTCTCTAAGACATTAGCCAAAACTTATCACCAAATTGATCAAAAGATTATTTTTAAAACTAATAATTTGAATCTTAAAAGATACAAATCATGCAGAACGGATTAAATTTAGAGACAGAAGAGATAAAACAGATTTCACTAAAAGAACTGGTTAAACTAGAAGAACATATGGTTAATAAATTAAAAGAAAAAAATATTTCAGCATTGGCTAGTGAGTGAAAATTTCATTATCGATTTGTGTCCGAAAAGAAAAATATTCTCTATCATCTACTAAACTTCAGTAAACCTGTTTTACGTACTACTCAGCAAAACATAATTCAATCCAAGTCTTCTCTTTTATCATTCTACTTTTCCCCAGATACTTAACGGTGAATTTAGAATAATTTCATTGTCTGGAAATCCTAACAAAAGTAGAGATTGAATAAAAGGTACAAGAAAGACAAACATTTCTTTTGAAACAATTCGCTCACTTTAGAATAGTTTTTTCTTATCTTTATTTTTATATGGTTTGATTTCCCATCTTCAATGTTATTAATTTCAATGAAGGGATCATCAGAATTAAATGAACTTTGCAGCTAATATCAATTATATGATGTTACGTAAAGTAGTAAAGTTTCAGAGCCACCACGCATGCGTGGTGTGCGCAGCACCCTCTGAACTGATGCTGAAAGCATATAAATAGAGCAGCGTTTATCAAACTGTAGGGGAGTGACGACCCTACCAGGGGGGCGAAGCATATTAAAAAGTTGAAAACAAAAAAAAATTTAAAATTATTAATTTACTGAACATAAACAAACAAAAAACTATCTGACAAAATAAAAAAGTAAAACACACTTTTACACTGATATATTACACTTATAAATGTATCAGTGCTACGCAAGGTATTTGATGATTAATTAAACAATACTAAGTTAAGAAGAAGCTTAATAATTACCAGTGACCCCATGGTCTTGTTATATATAAAATTATATACACGAATTAACGCTTATTTTAATAATTTGTACGGTTTATAATTAACCCCTTAACTGCCGATTAAAAGTTACGTGATTCGCTTCCTAATGTCAATCGTTTTCCACGAAGGCATGCGTATGTGATGTATTTGGGGTGGGAATAAAGAAGCAAATATATATAATGTGAAGTAAGTAAATCCTTCACAAATATTGTCAATATTCACTTATTGCATTCCAAAGCCTTCGGACTAATTTTACGGAGGACAGTGCGCAGAAAAGGTTGTACGTCGCAAAAACGTATATATACGTCCAGGGCAATAAACGCTTTGTATTAGTGAGACGTTTATATGCACCGGGGCGCTTAAAAAATTAAAGTCGTATTGTAGTTTTAGCGTCAAAGCATACTATTTCTGAATTAAACACATTGTTATTGTATGAGGGGGCGCGGAGAAAATTATGATTGAATATTGGGTCGCGAATATTGCTACTTTGAGAAACATAGAAATAGAGAGCTGTAGTGGGAAATTGAAAATGGTTAATGATTAATTGTTAGTGGTGAATGTTTAGTGAGACCTAAGTATGCCTACACAAAGAAATAAGGAAAAATTCCAACAACTTACGGAGTTTGAACGGGTGAGGATTATCGGCCTTCGAGAAGGAGGATTTTCCAGTCGAGCAGTAGAAGCTCGTGTGCAGTTGAATAATTTCACAGTGATGCGAGTTGGGAAGCACTGGACCGAAGAGCTCCGAAAAACTCGAAAAACTACCAGCGGACGACGGAAGGTGGCGTAAGCACGCGACGATCGACACGAAGGTATATGAACGTACAGCTTTCTCCAGGCAGTTAACAGCACGTTGGTCTACTGGTACACAGGTGTACTAATATCGGTTTTGTCAATTCGTAAACCTCTTCTACACCACGGTTTGCGTGTAAGGGTGCCTCTGGGCAAACCATCGACGGCTGCATCTGCAATGGGCTCATAAGCACAGAGCCCTGGCAAGCTGATTGGCACCAAGTTACCTTTTCAGATGAATCACGCTTCAATTTATGGACCATGATGGCCACATTCGTGTTAGACGCTATGCCGGTGAACGCTACCTTCCAGAGTGCGTTATTGAACGGCATAGTTGCCTAACCCCAAAAGTTATGGTTTGAGGTGCGATTTCGTATCATGGACGATCCAATTTTCTACGAATTGAGGGTAATCTCAATAGCAACAGGTTCGTTCATGAAGTGCTACAACCCGAAGTCCTTCCCTTCCTTTAAGGTATCCCTGGAGCTATTTTTCAGCAGGATATTGCGCCCACATGTTACAAAGACTGTTCGAGACTTTTGTTCAGTCAAACACCTGCAACTTCTTCCTTGGCATGTTTATGCGCCGGATATGTTGCCTATTGAGCACGTGTGGGATTTGGTTGGTCAGCGTCTCGCTCGTGATCTTGTCCTGAAGCTTCAAAAGAGGAACTTCTACTGTGCATACAAGCAATATAAAAATCTCTTCCACAAGCAGACATTTAAAATATGTTAGACTAAATGCCACGTCGTATAGCAGCACTTATGGCAGCGCTTGATGGCTACACTAAATACTGATTTCGAACACCTAATATTTTTTTTTGCTTTGAAAATTTTGTCATTTGTTTGTACTAATACAAGGCATTCGTGCTTTAAATTGCATTTACTTTTGATGATTAATTCATGGTGGGTTTCGCAATTTTTTAAAAACAGCAGTTTAGAAAAGAAAGAGGGATTTAAAATAACATATAAGTTTTTGGCTTATAAGCTGTTTACCTTGGCTTAGGTGTTTGTTTCATGCACCGAAATACCAGTGCACAACTACGCCATGCATGCTTCAGACGACTGAGCCGAAAGGAATTTCTTTTCGAGTCAGTTAAGAGATTTTTATTCCTATCCTTTGTTGTTTGTAAAAGGAGGCGCAGTTGCATACCCACTTCCCAGAAAAGATAGTTGTTTTTTCTGTTTGACTTTCTGAACAATACTGAGAGAAAGCTGTTTTTTCTAACCAAGTATTGCAATTGTTATACATCTCCAGTAGATTTGAGTATTGTTGGAACGTTTTTCCGTTGACGTTGGTGCCAATTTCTTGTTTAGATTGCTTGTCTTTTTAACGCGTACGCCGTTACCGTTTTGAATCACTGCCTTGATTTATTGAGAGTGCCTTAATTAGACTCTCTGGAATGAATGCATAATCAACCTGTATTTTTATGCTGTGCTGCCATCTAGTGTTCAAATCATGGGTCACCACTTCGGCAATGTAGAGAGGCAGATCCATGATGTTATTGAGAGGTGTTGGTTTGCGGTGTTATTTGATCTGGCCACCTTCGGGTAAGAAGTGCACGTCTTAGACGACTCAAACCAAAGGAATCCTATTCGGGCCAGTCGTTGAGGGCTTTTTGTTCCTTTTCTTTGTTGTTTGTGTCTGGCAGAAGAGGCTCCTCTCTGCAAGTGAATTCTCTACCCTAAGCAATATTTAAAAATTTTATAATCGAATTTTTCTTCGGGGAATGAAGATTAATTTGTAAATGTTCTTTTCCATTAGTTTAATTTAAGTAATTAATTATTATACAAATTTTTTTAATTTGAAAAGTAATTTATCGTCTTTTACCCCTATATCTTAATTTAATAACTTGTTGTTTAATTTAATATTTTAAAATGTCACAAAAATAGAATTGAATTAATTTTTGCATTTATTTCAGTATCCCTAAAATCCAGGCAAATTTTAATGCCTATGAATTATATTACTGATGTTGAGTTAGAAATGTAATATTTTATAAAGATATATATGAATGTTCATTACATTTGAATAAATCCTTTAATTTAAATATAGAAATAAGTATGCGTATGTATATACGAAAATGTTACTTTGAATATTTAGTAATATAATCAAAACAATATTAATATAGAAATTGTTTTTCTTTTTTTTTGTCCGGTGCCGACAACTTGCGAAATACCAGATTTTAGATCCAGTTCTTCCTTTTAAGTAAGAAAAACATTAAAACATTCGGGACATACGGGTGATAAATTATTTAACTGAAGAACAATCTTATTTAAATATTTTGATTTAATCTATAGTCTGTAGACATTTTCATCTTTTATATATATGAAAAGTAATTTATTGATTGAGATTTCATTATTAAATACTTAAAATAAATATCCAGTCATAAAATTGAAGTTTCCACTTGTTTTTAAAAAGCTGTATTTGACTTCAATATTTGTTTGTTAAAATGAAACGTGCAGATTTCATTTGATTATTGAATTGATTAAATAATATATTTATAGCTTTGAACTTCCGAGTTTCATATATTTACAAAGTTTTGAAGATGAGCATTTTATTGCGAAATATAATATTTAATTATTTTGTTAAATTCATTTTACCATCTATATATACGTTTATATAGCAAAAATGTAATTGTTTCCCAATCATTTATTGTTTCCCATTTATATTACAATAGTTATGTAAACACACTTTTGTGTAAAGTAATACAAATATATTATTTTCTGCATTATAAATTTTTTTTCTAAGTAATTTGCTTTTAATATCCTACTATTGTTTCGTTAATCCTATAGGCTAAATATGTCTTATAATCTAATTTTGTCATTCGTTATTAACCTTTAGATAATATGTGTTCTTAAATGCAAATTTTTACACCTGATGAGGGTTAAAAAATATTCTGACGAATAGTAAGTGTTCCAAGTTAAGCGCGTTTCTAAGACCTTTTTCTTTTTCTATTTTGGACTTCAAGTACTCCAGTAAGTTCTGAAATTATGCCTTCTGCAATATTTGTGTTCCCTTCTAATTTTTTGTAAGATTGCTTTTTGTTTACATTTATTTTAAACAAATATCAGTTTAAATTTCCGTTTAAAACATAATACGATCTTTGGTAATTGAAATTTCTTTATCTTAAACATATACGCCTTTTTTCATTCTTTTTTATGGTTTTAATATTCAAGTCATATTTTTGAATAATATTGATATTTATAAGAACGATGTATACAAATAGTTTTTGTTTTGCCTGTAAATCACCAAAATCAATAATTCGTAACCTTACTTTGAATTCATTTAATATTTTTTTCATCGGGTTGTTTTAAATGTTCTTAAATAGATTATGTTCTAAGATGAAATCTTTTTAAACCAAAGGAACTGATACAAAAAGGTAAGTAACTCTTGAAATATAATATAATATGCATTCTATTTTGCATTATGCTAATATTCGTTATTCATAAGTCTGAAACTTTTACAAGCATGATTAAAACAATTATTAGATATTGAAAAGAAACAAGTAGAGGGAAAACAACTGTAGAAAAAGTAATTAAAAACAGCATCAAAAAAAAAAAACTCTCACTATTCCACAGCCTACTATGGTTCTTCACCCGCCATCTTGACTCGCAAGAGATTGGCGTATGTATAAAAAAGAAGCTACAATTTAGTCAATTTAGATTTGAATATAAATCAAAATATATAATACGTTAATATGAAATATCTTCTTTAAATTATTTTAATATAACTATTAACGTTCGAAAAATTGTTCTTTTTTTCATACTAATATTGTCTGCTTTTATTTATAAATTTACATAACTATTTTTACTGTTTATTTTTTTTACTGATTATATAAGTGTATTTTTTATCTTATAAGTGTATTTATTTATTTATTTTTATTTAGTATTATAAGTTTTGTTGAAAAATTTCCTATCCATTTTTGTCAAAAGTCTCGATGTGAGAATTTGGTAGTTGACTGTTAGAATTCGAATTGATACGTGTTTTATACCTAATAGAAAAAGTTGTTGCTTTCATTAATTGATTTTGATTTTAGATTACCAAGATTTTTTTAACATTCTTACGTCTACATATATGTCCTTGTTTGTCAGGTCCTAAATTTAATTAAAAAGTTAGTTCTATTTTGACGATTCACACCATATTTCGAAAATTGGACCACATAAACAAAAATCAAATCGTTTGCGGTCTTTTCATATCGGATTTTATACACTTCTATAGAACAAAGCTGAAAAATAGGGATAAAGCAACCTGTCCTAATAATAAAGAAATTCCGCAACCTCTGCAAATTCGTCCGTGTTAAGGCACGAAAATTTTCGCCCTTCATAAATTCCCGCACAAGGTCTATAAAGAAAGATAAAGGGGGTGAGTAAGTGAGGGTGAGTAAGGAACAGGAGAAAAAGGTTTCCTGAAGAACACCATTTGAAAAATGTCTTTTCCATACTATTTTAGAGCTTCCAATCCCTAGGAATTTGGGGTTGGGAAATGAAGTCTGCGAGTGCTATTGCTACTATAATCGACAACTGAGACACTCCGTCAGTTCTATTGAGGTTTTTTTTTGTCCTCTTTGGAGTGAGATATTATAAATTTGTGAAACGTGGTCAAAGGTAAATATTTTTTTTCTTTTTTACTGTATTACTATGAGTATATTTTTAAGTCATATGTAATGTTAATAAAGTATAGTTTTAAAAAACTAAAAAACACGCTTTAATAGTTAATCAAACTAAAATGTAAAAACTAATTCTTGATGTAACAATAAAATATTTAACGAGAAAGTTATTGCCATTGTGTCTACTAGTTCTATTCCTAAATGCAGAATTAGTGTAAAAATGTAGTACAAAGCACACACCCCACACACGCTTTTACCACAATGACGTAAATTTTCTCGTTAATTATTTTGTTCTTATATTAAGAATTATTTTTTTACTTTTAATTAAATTTACTATAAAAGTGTGTCTTTTAGTTTTTTTTTATAAACTACAATTTGTTTTTCTTTTTTTAGTTTAATCAGCAACAAACGCGAGGTTTTTTTTTTTTTTTAGTTTTTTAAACAATTATGTATTTATTGATGAATTGATATTAAATGTGTCTTTTTTAAAATCTGGAATACCCATTGGTGTTTTCTCTGTAGGATTGTAACTTAATCTGTTATTTGCCAAATCTGGAGATGGGATCTGGAATTAGTCATCAAATCTGAAAATGAGAAATTGTTAATCCTGACGATTTTGACCAGGACAATGGAACGAAATCATTAAATTATTATATTGTCATCGGTCCTTGACAAGTGTGCAAAATTTCGAATTTATCTGACGTTTTAAAGTGGGTAAAAATCGAGTTCAAAGATTCCGTTACATACAGTTGAAACTAATAAAAGCTTGTTAAAAAGGCAAGCTTTTAACATATGGATACATGGTTTGAAGTTGAATTAGAGCATTGATGCAAGATATTGAAATGAATGTCATCTAAGAGTACAATTGTTCTAGACACCAAAAACACAGACAGCGTATGAGCTAATCAAGATTTAATTTTGCTATAATTCACGATTGCGTTATTCAATAAGGGGAGCTTAATTTTTCAATTTCTACCACAGGCTCACACTCTCTCTATATATTAATTTATTTATCTTCGTGGCATTTTCAATCGTTAATAAAATATATTTTAAGGCACTCAATTGAGCTGAAATTTTACGCGCTTGATTATTTTGCATGACAATACAGTAATTTAATAGTAATAAATACAAATTAATTGTTTAAAACTAATTATTCAAATAATTACAAATACAGCTACGTTGGCATCATTTTTAGCGACTTAGCGACCATTTTGGCGACTTGTGTCAAAAGTTGAAAAGGTTTTTTATTTACGTTTTAAAGAGCTCATTTAGCTGAAATTATGTATACACTATTGTGTGATATTCCCCCTTTGGGGAGAATATCTCTCGGAGAGTCAAGAGGTGTAGGATTAACGGAAGAACTAGAGGCATACATAATCTTAATACATCTTTATTAAGATTTTCAACTTAAGCTTCTAAGAAATTAAATTATAATAATTAATGTGAGAGAATCTACGATGGCAAAATACGCAACACACAATATATGTAGATAATAACGATCAATTCTAATACAATCACTGATTCTAATATTAAATAGTCAATCCTACCTTGTTGCAGTCTGAAGAAATCACTAATATCATAAAGGCAATCTTGTATTTACTTGCGTGCACTGGTATGCCCCTTGCTTCTCTATATCTTTATCATTTAAAACTTCTAATCACCACCACGTAACCTTATCCAAACTTGAAACACAAACTATATTAACATTCCTCTACTTGCCGTCAACTGCCACAAATTGCCATCACGCTTACTCTAACTTCTGATATTTAAAAAGGTTCTTAATTTGCATCTTTCTTTCACACTTCACTTCTTGAGTTTGGTTGGAAAAGAGTTGCCATTATTTCTGGCCTCAAAGAACCCAAAGGACATGTTAAAGAAAAAACGCGTGAGCCCGTCACAATTGTTTTGGAAAAAATACGATAATTTAATTATAATTAATTAAAGTTAATGGACTGAAACTAATTATTTTAAACTCTTAAATAAATATATATATATATATATATATATATATATATATATTACTTGTAACTATCTAATAAAAAAATAAGAGAAAATAAAATTTTTCTTTATTGATCTAAGTAGGAGAATTGACTTAATTTTTTTTTAATATTATTTGTTAAATTGTATCATATCAATGGGGAAAATTTCTGTTTAATATATCTTATGCAATTGAAGTATTTTTTTAAAAACAACTTATCCCTTTCTTAATACGACCGTTCTATCTAGAAAAGGGGTCGCCAAACTATGGCACGCGGTACAATTCTTAGTGGCACTCTGCACTACTTTTAAAATTGTCAATATTTGAGTGGATAGAAGTTGTACATAAATTTTTAATGATCCTAGTTTGAGAAACATCATCAGAATTATGGACACTTACGGAATTATGAAAAAATTTGAAAGGCAATTCTGAAGATAAATTTACAGCTATTTTGTATATTATTGAATGAAATTGAATTGCTAATGAGATTTAATTACTTGACGACTTAAAATTTCATGTACTCTGCTCTGCATATTTAAGTAAAAGGTGTTTGCTCATATGAAAAATATTTTGGGTCCACAAAGATATTGGTTTACAACTGAATTCTCAGAATCATGTCAAATTGGATGTCACCAAACAAAACCCTCATTTTACTGTATGAAAGTTGTACGGTGCAAGCACTATGTTCGCATTAAAAAATTCTTATTGATTTTTTAATTAACTATAATGAAGGAAATTACTTATATTTTACGTTGTCAAAATCTTATTTCAAAAAATATGTTTAAAAATACATAATATATGTTCAATTTTATTATTTTTTATTTTTTGTTGAATAAATATTTATAATTTATTCTGTTTTTATGTTAGGAAATACCTTTAATTGATGCATAATTAACATATAATAAAACTGCAAATCGATATTGTCGACCTCCGTTTTTTAAATCTGCATGCATTATTGCGGAAATCAAATTGTTTCAAAAATGCTCTACCGTGTGACACACTGAATCATATTGGTAGATTGGTTTTGAACGCCTCAACTAAAAAGTTGCCGACCTCTAATCTATAACTTTACATAAATTAATTAAATATATTGTTTCAGTTTATCAGGTTTCAGTTGAATAATTAGCTTGTTTGTTTTGTTTAGATTTATGGACTTCATTGCTTATTGCCGTCTTTTCTGTTTTAAATTTCTAAATAGATTATTACCTAAATGTATTTTTTTTACTTTGATAAGTTTATTTTTTTCATGAATTTCGGTTATTAAAATCTAAATTAGGTGCTCAATAGCAAAACATGCAGGCTTACTTTTTCTTGAGTATTAGTATTATTTTTAAGAATTATTCATAGCGTCCTTTATAATGAACTTGAACTTTAGAAATACGTTATAACAGTGAAGAGGTTTTGTTTATCATCGTATTTCAACAAAATAACGTTCATGTAAAAGATTAAAAAGATTAGTTATATATTGAAAGTTAACCTCACATTACATTTAAGAAGAAATCCAGAAGCCATTACTGTGAAACC
This sequence comes from Trichonephila clavipes, assembly GCA_019973935.1. Lineage (NCBI taxonomy): Eukaryota > Metazoa > Arthropoda > Arachnida > Araneae > Nephilidae > Trichonephila > Trichonephila clavipes. The sequence goes on from BMAU01006803.1 coordinate 222,734, forward strand.
CCATTCAAATTATTGAGATTTTGTAAGAAAATTGTAAAGTAACTAAATTTCTCGAGAGAGCTGAAACTAATCTATTTTTATAAATCTATGAAAATAAAAAATACAAGTATTATATTACTTTATGCAGTTATGAAATGTATATATATATTTAAATTTTAATAATATTAAAAAGTTGGTAATTTAATTAAAATCTTAACTTATTAAAACATGTTTAACCTTTTAATCACGAAGCAAAATTTTACCAGAAAAAGAAACTCTGAAATTCTACCCTAAGTTAAATATTTCATCTAATTGCTCCTATATGAAAACACTTGAAGTTATTCTTATTCTTGATGTTGTTTATTTCATAAAATGGAAATCGTGGTGATGACCGAATTGAAAAGTTTAAAAATTATTTTATAATTCTACATTACAAACATTAATTTCATTTATACATTTAAACATGTATAATGTAAATCTAAACTACAATTAATACTCATACGTTTTAGTTATTTGTCAACATCGAAAATAACACATTTGTTTGGTAAGATAATGTAATACCGCGATAATACCTCCAGAACTCTTGCACTTACGTTCCTGCGACTATTAATTCCAATGCATCGTTTCACCTACTTTTATCAACGGACACACGTGACCAATGCTTTAAGTGAACATACCGAAACTCATAATTTAGGTGCCAACTGCCTCTCTCTCATCCCGAATAAACTTTAATAATGAAGATATATTCACAAATAGTAAAGGGTGTTTTTTTAGAGGTATAGAACTTTAAATTGTAATAAAACAACGATGTATTATTCGATTGACATGAATTTTTTTATTCGAAAGATAATCTTGTGGCATTGCATTTTGAATATGATTTCTGGCATAGGACTGCCACGGCTGGTTCGGATGTAGTCCAATCTGACGTCCAATTTTCGATGACTTTTTCCAACATTTGTGGCCGTATATCGGCAATAACACGGCGAATGTTATCTTCCAAATGGTCAGCGTTTGAGGCTTATCCGCATAGACCAATGACTTTACATAGCCCCACAGAAAATAGTCTAGCGGTGTTAAATCACAAGATCTTGGATTCCAATTCACAGGTCCAAAACGTGAAATTATGCGGTCACCAAACGTGTCTCAATAAATCGATTGTGGCACGAGCTGTGTGACATGTTGCGCCGTCTTGTTGTACCACAGCTCCTGGACATCATGATTGCTCAATTCAGGAATGAAAAAGATAGTAATCATGGCTCTATACCGATCACCATTGACTGTAACGTTGTGGCCTTCATCGTTTTTGAAGAAGTACGGACCAATGATTCCACCAGCCCATAAAGCACACCAAACTGTCAGTTTTTCTGTAAGTAACGATGTTTCGACATACACTTGTGGATTAGCTTCACTCCAAATGCGGCAGTTTTGTTTGTTGACGTAGCCATTCAACCAGAAGTGTGCTTCATCGCTAAACAAAAATTCGCTTATGAAAATCGGGAACAATGGCAATCTCGTTTTGGTCCCACTCGACGAATCTACGCCTTGCTTGATGATCGTTTTGATGAATTGCCAAACCAAACTGAGAATAAATCACTTGACAGCTGTTAAATATGTCGCCATCTTGGAAAGTAATGCCAACTTAAACTTCTATACCTGGAAAAAAACACTCTTTATATGATTCTACATTTTGGAAGAGTTATACGCAACTTAAGTAGTTGTTATTACAGCTTCATTAACGAAACAATGTCACGACCGGTAAATATGGTATTATAAGAGCGAGCGATAAATAAAACTTATCCCTTATTATGAATTATGAATGTGTTCCAAAATCTTACTAAATGATTGTGGAGATAGATGGAGGGTTATGTTAATGTCACACTTTCAAGCTGCACGATGGCTATTGGTGACAGACCTCGTCATTTTGAACCACGGTCAAGAGATGAGGACCGTCAAGTGAACTGGCCCCTCGTCTCTTATCTTCCACTCCTAACCGGCGGGAGGACGTTTGAGCCTTGACAAGTTTAACTTACATCGGACCCCTCTTCTCGAAGGGTTTTTAGGGGTAAATGACTCTAAACTCAAACTCATGATAACCATGGATCTGCGACCTTGACTTTTAAACTTCCACAGCCCTTTAAAATATAGTCAATAATAGGAAGATCATTTGCGATATTTTACGTACAATTTTTGCTTACAATGTACTTACAAAGTTTTTACACATACAATGTTTTTTTCATATAGTGTACATACAATGTATTTTACATATAGTGTACATATAGTGTACATACAATGTTTTTTGCATACAATGTACGTACAATGCTTTTACATACAATGGTTTATATATATATAGTGTATATACAATATTTTTACATATAGTGTACATACAATGTTTTTACATATAGTGTACATACAATGTTTTTTACATATAGTGTACATACAATGCTTTTACATACAATGTTTTTACATATAGTGTACATACAATGTACATACACTGTTTTTACAAACAATGTTTTTTACATATAGTGTACATACAATGTTTTTTTACATATAGTGTACATGCAATGTTTTTACATATAGTGTACATACAATGTTTTTACATATAGTGTACATACAATGTCTTTACATACAATTTACATACAATGTTTTTCATATATAGTGTACATACAATGTATTTCCAATGTTTTTACATACAATGTTTTTACATACAATGTTTTTACATACAATGTTTTTTTACATTAAATGTTTTTATATACATTGTTTATGCAATGCTTTTACATCCAATGCACATACAATGCTTTTTTACATACAATGTACATACAATGTACATTGAATGTTTTACATACAATGTATATACAATGTTTTTACATACAATGTACATTCAATGTTTTTACATACAATGCTTTTTACATACAATGTATATACAATGTTTTACATACAATTTTTTTACGTGCAATGTTTTACATTCAATGTCTTTTTACATACAATGTACATACAATGTGCATATAATGTATTTTTACATACAATGTTTTTATGCACAATTACATACAATAAAATTATTCCTTAACAAAATATTTCATAAACATATAGCATACTGGTTTGAAAAACTTTCGTGGTAACAGTAGCCTAGAGGTTATAGTCACGAACTCGTGATGTCAATACTTCAATGAATTTAGAGTTTTTGCTGCACGTTCAAAGATAAATTAAATACGTGACGATTATCATTAATGGTTAATTTTTATTGTAAATAAACAGGACGCATTTCTTATATATATGTCTCTCTTTTTGATAACGAGAATTTCTCCTAGATTGATTATGAGGGAGAATGTATGCAATATTTTTAGCGCGCATTTTGTAATAATAAACCTTGGTTAAAAAGTCTTACCATATTACTTTCCCACTTTGCCTTTTCCTAAAATATTTTTAATGATATTTACATAAGAAAGAATAAAATAAATACATCACATACATTCAATTAGTTACATTTTCTAATATCCAAGCAGAATTATACCGAAATTCATTAAGAGGAAAGCATAATTCTTCTTAAGGAAGAATATTATAAATTATAGTTTAAAAACCTAAAAAACACTCTTTATGTTTAATCGAACTATAAGGGGAGAAAATAATTCTTAATATATAAATAAAACGTTTAACTAGAAAATTAATGTCATTGTGTAAAAGCGTGGGGTGCTTTGTATTACATTTTTACACTAACTCAGCATTTTGGAATAGAACTAGTAGGAAATTATAACAATTAATATAGAGCACCCTACGCTTTTATCCCAATGACATTAATTTTCTCGTTAATCATTTTATTTATATATTAAGAATTATTCTTTTACTTTATAGTTCGATTATAAACATAAAGCGTGTTTTTTTTTAGTTTTTTAAAGCTATAATTTATTTTATTTCCATTTTCAGAAAAACTAGAGAAGTGTTTATAATATAAGAAATTGGGAAAGAAAATGTTTTCGATTTTATAGGGCTGTAACTTAATCTTTTAGTCGCTGAATCTGGAGTGGGTGAATATTTACGTCACACTGTTCAGCTACTCGAGGGCTTTTGGTGACGGACCTCATAATTTTGAAACATGGTCAACTGACGAGGGCGACACATGAGCTGGCACCCCCATCTCCTAACTACCACACCACACCAATGGAAGGACGTTTGAGCTCTCGACAGATTTAACGTGTATTGCTCCCTGACACGGTGGGTCTTAAATCAGTGTTTCTCAAACTGTGGGGCGCGCCCCCTGGGGGGCTCGTTAAACTTACGAGGGGAAATAATAGATTTAAAAAAATAATAGATTTAAAAAATAATTAATTTACTGGAATGAATTAAAACAAAATAGTTTCAGACATAATAAAAAATGCACTTTTACTCTGATATATATGTTATATGCAATATTAAGTCATAAAAAAAACCCTTCTTCAAAACTTAATTAGCTATCTTTGTTCCTATGACCAAATAAAAATATTTTATTTAACTTGCTGTAATCCTATGGTGAGAGAGTTTTTATTACGTTTTCTTTTTTTAAAACTAACATTCTACTCTTTCAGAGAAAAAACAGATCCCAGATCCAGAATCGAAAAAATTTAGGAACATTAAAAATTCATCACTGTCATTATTTTTGAAATACTGTACATTATAGCTGTAATCTGTTTGATCTTCTAAGTTATTGGTACAGTTAGTTATGACCCCTCTGTTATGTGTTTATTTCTCATTTAAGGAAGTTGTAAGTAATGTATTTCTCTGTTGCGCTTTTTTCCATGCAAAACAGTTTTATAATATTTGGAAAACCACGGAGAGCACACACACTTCGATGGATTACTATGCGAAGACTAAGTTCAAGATGAGTATTTTCAAACATATAAAGCATAACAATTGTTTTTAGCAGGAACATACATATTATCATAATGAATAAACTTTTTACCCGGAAGTGTTCGCGCGGGACACACAGATCACGAAATTTTTAATTCTGGCAAAACTGTTTATTTGTTACGAAAGAAAAATTGAAAAGTCCTTGAAAGTAGGTAAGTAAACTGTCTCTTAATTAAATTATTCACTGGAATAACGATTTGTATCGTGTACAATAAAATAATTATAAAAAAAAAGATTGTGGTGACTCAATAATCCCACTCGACCGTATCCAGTGCACGCCTGCTCTCAGGTTAAAACATGTTGAAGCCTTGTTGCTTTAAATATTAAAAATAATATAATTATACTTCATCGGAATTTTATATTAGTGTTTATTATTTAACATCAAATATAAATGCTAATTCTGTGAGGCTTAAAATTAAAATTCGCTTAAAACTAATTATAATTTGAGCAATCATTTTAAAAAAAAAACATTTTACATTTTTGTAAACATTGTCGCGCACTTGGCTTTACTCTCCTTACAATACAGCTATTACATCAAGAATGTTTTATTTTCTTATATAAAGGAACTTCTGCAAAGAGCGGGCACTTCGGCTGGTATACTTTTAATGTATCAGTGCTTCACAGAGTATTTTGTAACTAATTAATTAATACCAAATTAAGAACAAGTTTAATAAGTATTAACGACTTCCATGGGCTTGTCTTCTTGCAAAGCAAAGTTTTTATAAGAAATGCTTATGATTAGAAATCGACCCTCTGAATTATTTTTCTGTATTTAGCAGATATCCATATTTTGTCTTCTAAGCAGTCGCCGCATTTTGCAATATGTTCAATTTAAAAATTAGAGAAAGGAAAAATAACATAATAATTATCCTATTACTTAATTAATTTATTTTTTTGCTTAAAAGAGTAGTATTCAAAATTTAATACTTATGTTATTAATTTGTATGGTTTATAATTAAGATCTCGTATTGTAGCTTTACTGTCAAAGTGCGTTATTAATGTATAAGGGGGGCGCGATAAAAATTGTGATTGAAAAGGGGACGCCAGTATTGAAAGTTTGAGAAGCACTGTCTTAAATGGTACTGGGCTCGAACTCATGACAAGCCAGCCACGTTTCGATACCTTGACCATTAGGCTACCGCGGCCCTGCCAAATCTAGAAATGGTTATGGAATTTGTCGCCAAATCTTTAAATGGAATCTGGATTTAGTTGCCAATTATTCAAGTGGTTATGGCATTAGTCGCTGAATCTGGAAATGGTATAATGAATTAGTCGCCGTATCTAAAAATCGTTATTTTTGAGGATCCTAATTAGGACAATGGAATAAAATTATGGAATTATTGTATTGCCATCGGTCACAAGTGTGAAAAATTTCGAATTAATCTGCCCTTTTAAAGCTGGTAAAAATCGAGTTCAAAGATTCCGTTACATACTAGGGAAACTTATAAAAGCGTGTTAAAAAGACCATTCTTCTACAAATTAGAGGTACAATATATGTATTGTTTTGTAAAAGTATTGATTATGAAAAAAAAGGACGCGGGTTTTAGCTTAACTGAATTATTTTGTTAAATTTACGGGATATGTTTACAATAAAAGTGTGGTAATTATGTCTGATTATAAATTATTTTAAAAATTTTAGTACATAACATTTTTACTCTGGTATAGAAAACCTATGTATTGAACATAAAACGGCATGGTTAAACATTATTAGAAAATATATTTTGTCAGAGAAAGAGTTGATTATTTTTTATAAATACAATATTACTTTTCTTACAAGAATCTTGAATTAATAAAAAGTTTCATAAACAGGAATCCTTTTTATAATCTTATTAATCAATTTTAAAAATTAGCCACCAAATTAGTCAAGAAAAAAATGCAGAAAATATTTTTGACAATTATCAATCCTTATTCATTTAACTTTTTGCATCCTCTACAAACTCTTTGTCGTTTTATATATTTATATATTACTTTGCAGATATTCAACAAAAACGCAAAATGAGTTATGGAATTTGCAATCAAATAAGATATGTTTCGCTTTAAAATTAATCCCAAAAAGTTTGTTGAATGTAAACTCAGAATTAAAATTTATTTATTCATTTATTGAATTCAATTATTCTGAAACTGGAAATTATTTTTTCCGTTGCCAATAGTTTGTTCTTATTGTCTTGCATCCTACACAAGTACCAAAAGATTTAAATTATAGTTTCGTGCTTACAAACTCACTCTAATTCATAAATTTAAAAGAGAGGAGCTAAAAATAACTTTCACTAAAAGAACTAATACAACAGAACAAATTAGAAAATCACTAATCCTAGGTCGGGAAATTGAAAAAAAAAATATCAGCAATGACTAACATAAGTAAATTTCATCATCTGTAGGCTTTTTGAAATTTAAAACATGTTTTTTAAATTTAATTTCTCTACTTTAGCCCCCCTACACTTCAATCCTATGAAAAATGCAATTTAATCCGTGTCTTATTAATTTTAAATTTTATTTCGTCGAATCTTTTTAGCACTGGTGTAAATCTTACTTTGCCTTGCAATTACAAAATAAGAAAAGGAAGAAGTAAGTTATGGGAGAAAAAGCGTTGCTTTTATTACTGCTTTTTACGTTTAAATGCCTTAATCTTTTTTTTTTAAGAATATTTCTCTCGAATGCGATGAAATTAGTGTAACTGATAGAATGTGTGGGTTTATTCCTTTCAATTAAAGTGTTAATCAAAGAAAAATAGAATTTGCTCCTTCGTATGCGAATTTCATGTGTTCGTTTCATGGCTTTGAGTTTCACATCTTATGTGTGAGTTGAGCAACAACACTCTTTCAGATATTTTTTCTGATTGACTATAAAAACATACTATTTAATTGTCTAATTTAAACAGCTATTGGTTTGAATTAATTTATCATGCCTTTAAAATGTAGATATGTTCCATGTTAAATGGAACTTAAGTCCTTTGCATGCAGATACGATCCCTTTGTGCCAATTTCCCCCCTTACATATTAAGAAATGTAATATCCTTGAAAACTGAATTAACTTTGTTCAATAGTAAATAATTTGATTGCATTAGAAATTATGAAAAGTAATAATATTAAAACCAGTACAAGGTAATGATACCAAATCATGATGGCTGATTTGAATTTTACAATAATGCGTATGAAGCAAATCGCAGGCACCAATTTAGAAGTTAGGAAGTTTAGTTATTTTTAAATTAATACATTTATAATTCACATGTATGATTTGCCCTTTTCTTTCTACTTATTCTCAATAGTTTAAAAAAACGATAAACCATTCAAATAAGTTTTATTTATTTTGTAAGTAGAAATAAAAAATTATTCAATTTCGATATTCATTTGTAAAATAATAATGTAGGCTTCAAAATACTCTCATTCAAATAAGCAGACACATTTTCTTATTTAATTTAGAGTTTCAAACTTTTAGTGCTAATTTTTAATCTTTCAATACTGAAATGCTGCATTTTTCAATAATATTCTAAACTACTTAGATGTATATATAATACAGATTTGCACTATTCCTCAAAGTAAAATAATTTTACCATCTAAATATTGTAGTCACTCGTTCACAACATTATTTCTATATATATTTATTTTTCTTTCCATTTCATTATAAGGAAAAGTTTTTTACATACTTTCTTATATATAAGTAATAAGAAATAGTTATTAAATTTTAAATTAATATAAGTTATGTTTTGAACAATATTCTGTAGTCAATTTATTTAACTTTAAATGTAGAACATTATTTCATTGTATTCCATTTCTGAAACTGTAAATCAAATTTTAGACTATACTGTTAATTTGAAAACTTTAGAATCGATATTGATGTTTGAAAGAAAACCCAAGTTTTTTTACATAAAAAACAAATTAATGAAAACATTAGAAAGTAAGTTTGTAAATTCTCAAATCAATGTAATATTTTGCTATCCATTGTTCTGATATGTATATAAAGAATTTTTAAAAAAATTATAACTGTGCATGTGTCCTACAGAAACATGCAGCAGGAAAAGGGTCTATAATAGCCATGTTTTATAAGCTCTAGACAAACATTGAAAAATAAAAGCAGATAAACATGTCTTTATAATGGATAAGCTCTGAAACCTCTGTAAATTTGTAAGCTTTGAGACACAGAAATTTCCACACGAACTCTTTAAAGAAAAAGAAAGAAATGATGAGCAAGAGGTAGAAAGAGTTAGAGAAAACGCGTAGTTTAAAAAGTATTTTAAAAGAAAGAACATCATTTGAAAAATGTATTTCCTTCACTATTTTGAAATCTTGAACCCCTAGGAATTTGAGGTGAGAAAATTGATATTGCACGCATCACTGTAACTATAATCAATACCACAAGTACGCACTGCCAAATTTTTTGAGATTTTTAATATATGTATACCAACTCTGACACATATTGTGAAAAATTTTAAAACGTAATATCCTTTGGAATTCAAAAAAAAATTGCTTTAATTTTTTCCCAATGTTTTATGTGGAACTAAACGGTCCAAAAGCTAAATTTCCATAGTTTTCAAGGAAATCTTATTAAAATTTACTCAAATGAATCATGAAGGATAGGGTCTAAGCCCATTATATTCCACGAGCGTGTATACACGTCCTGCATAGTTTATGCGCTTAGTGCCCCGGACGTGTATACTCGCCCTTGCAAAGAACGACTTAAATCATGCATTAATAATACAGAAGATTTAAAAAAACAAAAATAAGTACTTATTGAAATCATATAACTTTAGATTAGTTTTATAATTTGATCATAAAAAAATGTTGCATCATAAGGATCACAGCTGCTGTGGCATTTATTATACTTTTTCAGATTGGTAATTTTGATTTGCATCAGTAAAAATAATGTATTTTTGGTGTGTTAATTAAAAAATAACTTGATTTTGTTTTCTAAAGTACTGAAAATAGGACAAAATTTAAATTAATCAGCTTTTAATTTATACTATGATACTTTTGTAATGTGTACTGATTATATAATTGTGTAACTACTCTGCCATTTTTAACAAATCAGAGACTGCTATTAAATAACAACCTCGGGCTGATTGAATCACGTGTTGTAAAATGTAAACTGTCTTTCTAGTCAGTGAGTATTTTTTTACGTTCTCACATTTAAGCAACACTTGGTGACGAACGTCATTTTCAGTATCTCATTCAAATTTGTCTTTATAAGGAGTTACTTAAAGGCTGATGAAATCAATTTGATCCTCTATATTTTAATTTTTAACTGTTTTTTTCACTTTAAATATCACAAAAAAGTGTTTCATTTAAAGTTATATGATGTATGTTGAGACTATAATTTAATGGTTATAGTCTGAAATTGGTAGCTGGGGTGGTCGATCCGAAGGTTTGAAACCTATTACTAGTGAAGATCCACCGTTTTGAGAGGCCAATGCACGTTAAATTTGAAATAGTTGAATGCCCACTCATTGGCGGGGGTGGAGAAGTTGGGGGTTAAAACTCAAGGGTCTCACTCATCACTTGAACGTGGTTCAAAATTAGAAGGTATTTTGCTAATAGTATCTATGTTGCTTCAGAATGTGATATAAATCAAAAACAAATCAAATTAACTTGATGTATTTACCTTCATACTCAATTTGAACTACTTGAATGTAAAAAAATGGTCATATATTTATTTTACAGTAATTTTAGATCCTTATGCTAAAACATTATGTAAAACTTGAATAAAAAATAGTTTTATAAATTACTAGCTTGTATATCCGTTCTTCTGCACAAGTGAATTGAAAAATTAAACAATACAGACTGAAGAATAAATAATTTTTTATTGAGTTAATTATGCGTGTATTGCACATTAAACAAAAAAGGAAGATTTTTGCATATCTCAGCTGAACAAAAAAATAAACCATATTTGTTAAATTTTAAATCTGTAGATCTAATAGCTGATAAAAAAGATTTTTTATTGTATTTATAACACCCCGTAACTCTTTGGTGGGTTGATTTCTGCTCAACAAAAACAACACATTGTATCAAATTTTGTTTAAGGAAAGCTCAAAAAATATTATAATGATTTATATTTTGATGTGTAATAGGTTAATATTACTTTCTGTAGTATTTATTTTATGTTAAAATGGTCATATTCGCAAGCAATGTCGTTCCTTACATTATAATGACGATTAAAAAATACTTAACGAAATGTTGGTAATAGAGCCAAGTTGACATCATTTTTGGCGACCATGTTGGCAAATTGGCGATTGATTTAACAGTGTAGAAGTTGATATGCTGTAGTACCCCCTGGTGGGGAGCACAAAAGTATTCTCATCAAAATAACACTTATACATGCCAATTTTTATAATCATTGGTTAAACGGCGTAAGAGTGAAGAGTGAGGTTATACATACAAATATCAATTTATATATGTATATAGATTAACATTAAATGAGAGCATATTCCTAACGAAATTCCTCTGTTCCAGGTTGGCAACTTGGCAATTGATTGAATGGTACAGAAGTTGATATGCTGAAGAGCCAACTGGTGGGGATCTGCAACAAAGATGATAGAACATAAACCCCTCCTCCACAAAAATATACATATACATGCCAATTTTCATAGTGATCGGTTGAACAGTGCTGGAGTGATGCAATTTCATATATTCAAACATCCATTTTATATAGAGATATAGTTAATATAAAAGTTAAATATCACTCAAATATTAAAAAGCTCTATAACACGTATAAATATTTATTCTCAGTATTCTTTTTTTAACTATGTACCTGAGTATAAGAATACAGGAAAAAATGTTGTTACATCAATCCACATTAAATTAAAGTAATCACTTAAAAATATCCATCAACAAATTAATCAAATGAAATTCATAAAAAAAACAGTGTTAACCTCTCTCTCTAAGACCACTTTTATACACTCAAGCATACCTTTCAGCAAGATGATGCTTCTCTAATTAAAAAAAGAATGTTTCTTGACGCATTTCAAATTTAATTGGTCTAGACCAATTAATCATTATTTTACACAGACTTCCTCCACAAAGACAAGCTAAGAGGAGCTAATAATTAATTTTGCGATACACGAAACCCTAGACTCTACTTTAATAATCGAGAAACAAATAGGCTATTTGCATATCATTAAGAGTTTCTTTCATAACGCTGCCGCGAAAGGTCCGACTACAAAGACAATCCCATTCTTTCGAAGAAGTGCTTATTAGCGAAACAGCTTTGCTAATCCTTGACAGACTCCGATGCGGAGCTGTGAACTTATTAATCTTGTTTTCCGATAGCACTCATTTTTCTAGTCGCAGAACCTTTCGATCCACGCCGCCTACGAGAGTTTGTTTTGTTTTAGATGATTAGATGGTGTGGCCACATCTGGAGATATTGACTTGATTCAAGAAGTTGAGGGAGCTAAAGGTGTCACTGTACAGCAGAACCTGCTTTTGTGTGGTCCTTTATTATGTGATTTTATTTTTATGTGGTTTTATTTTTATGCGATTTATTTTTATACGATTATTTTTAGTGGGGTCTTTTTTTTATGCGGTGTATGAATTGTAACGGTTTGGGAGCCACTGTAATATTTTCTATCAATGTACATTTCATTGATTGTAAACATTTTCTCGACAGGGCATGTCGCTTTCTCGTAAAGCAATAGCGGCACGCACTTGATTGAAGACGAAACTTTGTAAGACAGTGACATTATCAATAAAGTGATGGATTTTGAAGACGGACAGTAAGAACCAAACTGTTTCAGAGTAGATAAAAATATGCAGAGATACCACTTTCCAACAAATTGGAAAAGCATTTTCTTAAAATAGATACCAATTAAGAAAGTATACAATGTCAAAAATAGCTTCAATCAAGTATATCTCGTTATCGTAACGTTTACAAGCAACTGACCAGAAGACGATTGACACAAAAACGTATCTTTTACTTTATGTGGCAAAAAAAAATCAAATTTTACTTTCAAATAACGAAAGCGATTTTGAACTTATTCATCACAGGGAGATCAGGCTCTTTGTATTATGATGAGTAGTAGTGGATTATGTATGAGCATTTTGAAAACTTTTCCATGTGTATAATGCGAAACTAAATGTTTTCAAAATGTTTCCATGTGTAATATTTAATTATTTATTTTTGTTATAGAAGTACTCTTACATAAATTTCGTAAGCAAATGTAATATTTTATAAATGCGACTTTTTTTTATGCGGTCCCTATCCAACGCATAAAAAAGTTCTTTGTAGCATTTCCACGAATTATATGTTACATGTAAGAATTTGTTAAATTTTAGAATATTTGTTTGGCGTTTATTTTTACGCGGTCCCTGTCTACCGCACAAAAACAGGTTCAACTGTATATATCAATGCAGAAAATAATTTCTGCCAAGGGTTTGTTCTTAATTTTTCATAAAAGGATTATTTCAATTAAAGTAAACTTATATACAGTTAGACCTCTGTATAACGAAGTTGCTAAATCCCGGAAAAAAGTTTCTTATATGGAAAATTCGTTACATAGAGATTAGATTTTTAATATAATTTATAAACCACATAAAACAAATTTTAAATTCATAAACACTACATATTAATAAAAGTAATGATTCACAGCTTTTTGAAATGATAACTTCTATTTGCGCGATTTGCCACGGAGTGAACTTAAATGAACATCACAATCGGAAATGTAACGCTCATTCAGCTTTTTTCATCTTCATTCCGACATACATACCCCTAAAAAGGAAAGGTGGAACGTGTCCCCTCGCCACTCTGAAACCGGTAGTTTGTCCCCCCACCAATAAAGTAAAAGTAAAGTTCATAGCTTCAATCTAAATGGGACTCCCCCTCACCTCTTTTAGGGCAAAGGTAGCCAACCAAATGACCTCGTGGGCCACTTTACAATCCGCGGGCCGCATATAAAAATATATATCTTTATATTAGATTTGGATACATTACAAAAAAAAAATTTAAAAGTGAAAATTTAAAACAGACTGATATATCATTATTGTTTTCATTGTTTTTCATGTATACAAACATAGATAGTATAATAATAATAATGCAATGATCAAATAATGTTTAATTTATTTAATTAGTGAGATATCGGTTTCTCAACTCTTTCACTAAATTTTTGCAAGTCGATCTCAATTCATGTGTTTTTGCGTATCGTAATTGATGTTGCAGATTTTCGTGCGTTAAGTTTGAGCACGATTTATGTGTCATAAATTTCAATTTAGAAAAAGAAAGAGATTCGCAGTAACAGAAGCAGTGTGATAAAGTAATAACAGTCATGGGATTTACTTTTTAGAAAAAAAAAACTTATTTTTAAACAAAAAATATTGTACAATATAGTCGAATTTCGCAAAGTTGTATAGAATCTCGCGGACCACAAAATTATTCAAGGTGGGCCACCCCTGTTCTAGGGAAATGAATGCGGGATTCTTTCTGATCCTAGTTGAAGCATGAAATGAAACGTAATATTTTTAAATAATAGCCTTAGGGAGAAAAAGAAATCCTACACTGAAATTAAACGTAAAATGTAGAAAAAGGACAATTTTTTATAGAACTAAGTGCATAGTATTATTAGCATTAGGAATATGTATTGCATTGATTTTAAAAATAAAAATCTATTTTGGAAAGTGAATCGGAATAGCAATGAACAAATAGTTCTATTAATCACGTCACAAATATTAAAACAAATAAAAATTTAAAATAATAAAATTAAGTATACAGCTGTTAAGAAAAAGTTACATTAAGTAATTTAAATACAAGAAAACAAAATATAACCAAGAAGACTTCCCTTAAATCAGCATCGGATATATTTGAACAAAACTCTTATACAATGAGCTAGTATAAGCCAGAGATTATGTGATATAAATCTACTGATTAAATCCCTTTTTAAAGGTTTTGACCTAGATTCCTCTTTTCCCAATCAACTACCTGTCATACTATATATCCCTTTGCTTAAATTAATTCATGGATAGAATTAAATATTGTTAAATTACAACCAAAATTCACAAAGTCAGATCGAGTCTTCTGAACAAATTACCTATGATTTTAAGTAAGAATATTAAAGTTGAGTTTTCAAAAGACAAATTAAAACCTTTAGTTGATTTTTTAAAATCAAAATTCAATTCAAATATGTCAAATGATCCAAATGAAGCACGAGGAAGTACGGAACAACGCTTGATGGGTTTTTTTATTGATATATAAATAAAATTTTGAATCTAAAGGATTTATAACCTATGTCAGCTTTTATAAACCTATTGTTTATCTTAGAATGCAATTAATTCACAAATATGATTGTATATTTCGCACAAAAATATTATTTTAGGAGTACAGACATATGAATAAATACCTTTATATGACGATACTAATATCCCCTTGTTTTTTATTCACCTAAATAAACCCTGAAGTAACATTATAAAATTTGAAGCTATCACTTCTATCATGTGGATATGTATTTTACATACCTTACCCATAAAAAAAAATAAAGAATAAAAAAACTTCAACGAAAACAAGGAAAAAGATTGTCGAATGCGTCACTGTATTTTCAATATTAAGAAAAGAATTTTATATTAAAAGTAATGAATTTTCGAAAGGCATTTTTTTAATTTAAAGCATACAAGTATTATTAAACAAACATTATTTTATAACTAGAACACAGGAATATAAGACAACTTCACTGAGTGTGAAAGGGAACATCGAAGACGCTTCTAGTGAACTGGACGATGGGGGTTAAGGGCTGCATTTCTTGGATGAAACGTCCAGAACTCGATTGCTCTCAAAGAGTTAGGATCTAAAATAAAATCCTAATTTATTACCATCCTAAATTGTGTAAGAGAAAGAATGACTTGAAATGTTCAGAAATACTTTAAAAATAGGGAGAAAAAAATTTATTCATTAAAGGAAAAGTTCGTTAGTTAGAAAAGGCACTTTACTGTAGAGAGGTTATTTTACGAAGAAAATCTTTAAATGTTCAAGGTTTCAAGAAAAAGTTCGCTATATAGAAAAATTCACAATGTAGAGGTTTATTGAATAGACTCGACTGTGTATAGATTAAGATACAGTTGGACCTCGATTTAAACAACCCTTACTTGATGAATTTCGTGATTTACCGGTTTTTTTCATTCTCCGATTAAAATGAAGGCTAACGCCCCTAATGAACGAATAATAAACCCCGAATTAATTAATTATTTCAACAGAAGAATTCTTTTTTATTAATTTCTGTTAGAAAAAAATTGGATTTTTTTTCAAAAGACATCCTTTTGTACAAAACAGAAAAAAAGACGTTTTAAAAAAGCAATCATTTTTGCAAATTTTATTATTTATGTTCACATTGTTTTAATTGTTGTAAGTAGATATTTTTATTGATTTATTGTAAAAAATGCATTTTTTGTAGTAGCATGTAATTTAGGGTGAATAATGCTCTAATGAATGTTGGTGTTTGGCGTGGTCGTTCTATAGTCATTGCATGGTTCCCCGGGCAACAGTACCACGCCTCTATATATAAATATAGTGATATTGATATACAATTAGCATTTTTTTCCTTAGCGTCTTTTATATATGTTTACTCATGTAGACATCCATTTGGAACATTACCTATATTACGGATGGAATAATGTTCGTGCAGTATTGGAGATGTTTATCAATGCAATACAAAATTCACTCATTCGCAATGATTTTCTCATTAGATTTCCTAAAAATTTGTTTGTTACCATGTAAGCCTAAATAAAATACTATAGATGAATATCTTTCTGATTTTAGTTTAATGTTCATACATTTAATTATGATTCTTCATCAAAAAAGTGTCCTCATAATAAGTGATAAATAAAAACTCTAAAATTTCAATAAATGTAAATAATACTTTGTGAAGCGATATTACTGATCTCCATTGACAAAAATTGAGTGAAATACAACTCCTCAAATAAAATGTTTCAAGAAAATGAAATGAATTATTAATTTATACAATTTTTGAGTCACGAACTGTTGCTTTGCATACGTATAAATTTATTATTATAATGAAGTTTTCGTTCAAGAGGGTGTTGTATTGTGTATTCATAATATATATGTATTATTATTTCAATTTTGGGAAGGGGGTTCTTCAGATTTAGTGATGATTATATATATAACTAGCTGGTATACCCGTTCTTCTCACGGATGAATTGAAAAATTAAGCAATACAGACTGAAGGATAAAGAGGTTTTTATTGAATTAAATTTACGTGAATTGTAAATTAAACAAAAATAAGTTTTTTTTGTCATATCTCAGCTGAACACAAAACCATGTTTGCTAAATTTTAACTCCGTAGATATAATATCTGATAAAAGTTTTTTTTTATATTTAAAACGCCCGTAACTCTCTTGTAGGTCGAATTTTGGTCAGCAAAAGTAATACATTGTTATAAATGTTGTGTAATAAACGCTTAAAATAGTGTAAATAATTTTTATCTGGATGTGTAATACATTAATATTACTTTCTGATGCATTTATTTTATATTAAATAGCTTTTACACATGCGACTTCATCCATGTGGAACTTAACAAAAAGTGTTTATTCAATTCGCAGAGTTTACCAAAATTTAGTAATTATGTATTCCACGTAAAGAAATGTCTATGTTATAAGTATAATGTCATTCTTCTACTTTGTGAATCGATCTTTCTTTTTTCTTTGTTCACTTTTGTGGTTTTGTATTATATATATATAAATTTATTCAACAATATCCCAATATACAATAATAAATTTATCAATTTCAAAGTAAATAAAAACTAAACAATTTTCATGAAAGAAAACCTAACGAGGTTTAAGATCGATTTTCTAATTATTACTTAACCCCTTCCAAGACCAGCATAAGGAGAAAGAAGCATTTTCCAAGGCCCACACGTCTGAGAGTATACGTACGCACGGAACCGGGTGAATTTCCCGTTTAAGCGTAATTTCATCGGATATTGTTCACTATTTCATTGGTTTTAATTTTGTTTTCATGGAACCCTAATTTTTTTCTAAAATAAAAGCAGCCTAAGTTACTCCTTATAACTTTAGCTATCTGCCAGGGAAACTTCCGTCAAAATCTGTCCAACCGTTTCAGAGATTAGCCGGAACAAACAGAGAGTAAGACAGACAAAAATTTTAAAAATTGATTTTTTGATATAGGTACCGGATATACTTTTTGATGGATTTAGTGAAAAGCTGTTAATTTCAAATTACAAAGAGACACTTCAATTTTATTTATTTGTATACATATGTCTTTAGTAGATAATATTTTACATATATATATATATATATATATTTTGTTGTAATAGCCTCGCTGGAACCCAGTATCCATCCGAGGGATTTCAGGTTCATGTTTACCTAGGTCAGGAGTTGGAACAACTCTGTCACTACTCAAAATCATTCGCTGCCACATACTTTAAAAATAACAGAACTGTATTATACACTTTAAAATATACTATTGTTCATATGATATGATGTATGATAATTAATATATATCATAATTAAAATACTCAGCAACATGGGAAACAACCGCATAACTTCGTTCACTGTGTCTCACTATCGAGTGAGTGTGGGCATTAACACCCCTCACTCAAACACATTCGTGGGAAGCCTAGTGGTTAGAGCATCGGACTCCAGACCGGAAGGCCTGGGTTCGATGCTCCATGTCACCAAATACCCTCCGAGTGCACACGGAGTACGTGCTCGTTAAATCTGTGGGTCCGTAGTCTTGTGGGCTTATTTACTAGCGCAGGGAACTGGAGAATATTTCCCTCCCCTTCAGTTCACTCTCAGAAATTGTGGAGGTGGAGATAGAGGTCGTGTCGCCATCTATCGTCCCTTCGGGGAGTTTATCCGAGCTTAAATCGCACTGTCACCTGTATGGTGCTCAAGGCCAACGACAGGCGTACCTCTTGCCCATGCCACGATGAATTTCGTGGGCCTCGTTCTGACTACGTCAGACAGGTGGCATTAGCCACAACAACAACAACACCCCTACACACACACACACATATATATATATATATATATATATATATATATATATATATATATATATATATATATATATATATGATGTATCCCCAGCCCTTTATGTGTCAATTGGGCTAAACTTCCTACCAGGATAACTCAACTCACCTCCAGCATAAGTACTCTTACTTCTACTCCACTGGACTTATTAAAGACACGTGAATGAACGACTCACTCGCTGCTGATCAACGCTGAAATAGGTATCGTCTTGTCATGGTCTGGAGTACAGACTGTTTTGCTGAATATTGGAATAAAAATACAATTTGATAAATGGCTGCACGTTGCATTTCTTCTGTCAATCCTTAAGAATTACACCAATAAATGATATATATATATATATATATATGTGTGTGTGTGTGTGTTTGTGTGTGTGTGTATGTATATGTAAAGAGAGAGATTAGTTATATATTATTGTAACTCACGTTTAATTTGCTTGTTATGCGTTTTTAATATTCAAACTCTTATAATATATGGATATTGCTTTAAGAAGTTATAAAAGTTTATTTTGTACACTAAATTTAAACTCTGCGCTTCAGAATTTTTTGACAACACTCTTTACCCAAAATTCCTTCCTTTACATTATAATTTGCTTCAATAATGATAATACAGAATTTAGTTTAGCTAATGTTTTTTAAAACAGTATTTTTTTCCTTAACGTTATTGATTCGATACTTCAAAATGTATCCCTTCTTATGTGTATAGATTATTTTTAAAATCACAGAGCATTGTATTATTTAAAAGAAGACCTTTCTCACTTCATTCAGTTTTTTTTTCTTATCCTAAGTGTCTTTTGGAATTTGAAAGGACTTAAATGTTGATTCACAACATTAGTACCTTGTTTTTCTTATGTATTACATGTTATTCAATTCGAATAAAAATTTTTAAAAAATTATAACAAAAAATGTACACAACATTTAAGAAACGTGCAATGCCTCAGTCAATTACAGATTAAGGTGAAGTGATTTTTTTTCATTCGGATTTCTAAAATCTACTTATCATGAAAATTATTCTCTAACATACAGATAAAGGGAAACATAAAATTAAAAATTCCACACACATGAGGAGTAGAATCCATAAGAGGAGAAGAATTTAATTATATATTGGAGCCTTTTTTTATGGTAAAATGTCTTAGTAATTTTTGTTTATGAAATACAGGTATTTTAGCAATTGTTAACATGTATTGCAATGAATGAACACCTACTAAACGGTTAGATGGGGAAAAATATCAGGAACATTTAACAACTTATTTAACATTAGATTTTTTAATACAAAACCTACCGACGAAATTACACGAAGAAGCGGAAGACGGAGATCTCGCATTAGATTGGATTGGACTGATTCGACGATGGACGAAACAGAGCTGGGGTTATGAAACTAGCTGTGAACTGCGTTATTCACTACTCACTTATCAATTATCATCCTTTTTTTTTTCTATAGCATTGTAGCAAAATAATTTTGTTTTAAAAAGTCTAAAACCTTCTAGCCTAATTATTTTCCATCTTTTCGAAAATTTAACATTTTTGTGGCAGTTTAAAATTTCAAAATTATTATTTATTTTTATTTTTCTCCTGAGCTCAATATCATAGAACATCTTTTCCGCAAGCTAGATTCCGATTAATAATACTTTTTTTTCTTACATAAGCGCGATCCACTCTAATAAACCTGATTCTAAAAATACAGTAAAACTTTGTGTGCGGAAGATAGGGAACGTATAAAAAGAAACCGTACAAAAATATTCAGAAATTTCATAAATACTAACAAATAACATTGTCGACATATTACGGGGGAAAATTTTATGCGGCAGAGAGGGACCGCATGAAAAAAGTCGCAGTTAGAAAATTCGTCAATTATTTACAAAATTTATGAGAAAGTACTTCCAAACAAAATAAATAATTAAATTACGCATGGCAACATTTTAAAAACATTTAATTTCTCATTGTAAGATAGGAAAATTTTTCTAAATGATCTTACGTAATTCACTGCTACTCGTCATAATCCAAAGCGTGTATACTTCTGTGATGAATAAGTTGAAAATCCATTTCGTCACTTGAAGGTACAATTTCAATTGATTTATTTTTTGGCACCGTAAAGTAAGTGATAAGATTTTTGTGACATCAGCTGCTTATAAATGTCAAGATAACCAGATATGCAGGATCGAAGCTCCCCCTGTTTTTCGGAATTTCTAACTTCTTTTGGAATAGGTATCTATTTTAAGAAAATGCTTTTCCAATGCGTTAGATAGATGGATACCAGCATAAATTTCACCCGCTCTCAAAGAGTCAGTTTTTCTTATCCGTCTTCGAATTCTATCAACTTATTGATAATATCACTGTCATTGACAGACTCGTCTTTAATCAAGGGCGTGTTGTTAGCGCGTTGAGAGAAAGTAATTGAGCGAGCTTTGTAGGGAGACTGTTTATAACAAATGAACAGAGTGTCTTAAAAACATTACAGAGGTGCCAAAGCCGTTGAAATTCATATACTGTATAAAAAGGATCACACTAAGAAAATCACACTAAAAATCGCACAAAAAAGAACTGCACAAAAAAGGACCGCAAATAAGCAGGTTTTAATGTAAATCAAATTTAGTATATTTCTAGCAAGAAACTTACAGATAGCTTTATGAGATAAGGTAACCTACTCCCTCATAGTGAAAATAATTTGATCTCCCTTTTTTCTTATAAATCATTCAATATGATAGCATATATTCTGTTTTCAAATAGATAGTCAGTTATCCATAAGATTAATGGATATTCTATAATTTTATGCAGAATATAATGCATTTCGAAGATAAAAGAAAATCAATTTCATGAATGTCTTGTAAGTGTCTTTAAGGATTTAATTGCACTTTTCACGCAATTACCAGATTTTATGGAGAGTTTGCAGACACTTTAATTAATTTGCGCTCCAAAGTGCCTACGTTTCTACGCTGGATAAAATAATTTAAGCTCCTTATCTCAAGGACAGCAGTTCTTAGAGCAGAATGTCTCAAAATATGATGAGGTTTATAAATTTTCAACTAATTTTTTTTATACCATATCGTGCTCAAAAGGTGTGCTTAGGAACATGCTGTAGATGATTCTGTCGTAAATGGTATTAAAGTCTCGTTCCTTTGAATCATGACGTGTGGGGATATTCTATTTTTTTATTAGCCCCTTGACTGGTTAGCCTTTACGGTGTATGGGCACTGATATTTTCTTCTTTTAATCTTTGATTTGCATACATTTTTAATTCTTATAGTGAGATTATTAGTGCTAGCACTTTTAAGAAATACAGTGTGTACACGGTATCGAAATACTTCTCATTAGGATGTCCTTTGTGGAGAAGGCGGGCATTTTTAATTAAAGATAGGAACTTAGATTCTAATAAATGTTCGTAAGTGAACCGAGATTGGCAAGAATATGTGCAATTTGTTTTAGAAGATATGAAAGTGGAAAAATATTTTTTTAAAATAGCGGATATTATCTCTGGCTGCATTACAATGCAAGAGTATTTCATCATGCTTCGAATTGTGTGTGCATATTTATATGTACACACCATTGACGTAGCTAGTTCTAAGTGTGTCCCGTATCGAAATTCCTAGGGGGCCCTTTTCCAGATAAGATAATCATGTTAGTGGGACTGTAGTTACACATGTTGGGGTCCCCTGTAGCTTGGGGGACCCGTATACGGCTGATACGAAAGGTAGCCACGACCCTGGTACACACACACACACATACAATCCTCATCCTTTTAAAAAACAGTCATGGACATTAAAATTTTTGTAAATATAAACGAAATTATTTTAAGAAACATTCTTTATGGCATACAGATTGTTCTTATAAAAACTAAACATTTAGGGGTTTTTTGTTCTACAATTATAAGAAAAATAAAATAGTGTCAACTCTAAAATTGAAAATCAAAATCGAAATTCTTCTATTTTCGTATTTTGTTAAGTATTATGCATAGTTAAATGCAATTAAAAAATGTGCCCTTTTAAGGAACGTTTTGGCCAGAAAAAATGACCACTTAAGGAGTTAAATTCCATAAAATAGTTCTTCAGTCTTTCAAATGTAAAATATTACAAAATGTAATTTAAATAACTAGCTGAATATAGTAGCTAAGACTACAAATTTTTTTTCCTCATATACGAAAAAATGTCACACAATGAAAATAAGGTACTAAAAAAAATCGATATTTTGGAATTTTATAGGCTAATATGTCTATTTAAATAATTGCATAGAAAACAATTTTATATTATGTTTTGTAAACATCATTGTCTAACATCTAATTTTTTTTGTACTATGAAAATGCGACATTAAACTTACCGAAAAATCTGCCGTATAAATCACTCCTATAGTTTCAAGCTGTGATATTTAATTTTTAGGTATATGCCCCCCGTAAACGCTCAACCCCTTTTTTCTACGAAGTAGCCTGAAATGCAATTGCGCAATGTTCTCATGTTTTTAAGTCATTTATTCGAGGTATTATCCCAAGCTTTTGAAAAAATAGTGGGCTTCTAGAGCTACAACCTTTAAGTTTGTAACGGATGTGGAAAGTTTCCCGCCTCCTAGATATGAATAGGCGTCTTTGTGGAAATAATCATCACACGTATATTCTGCACCAGCATTTTGAAAGTTATTGCGTGGTCACATATTGCCCCACAACATTTGATATCACGAGGGACCAGTAGCGCACACAGGAATTTTTCAAGGCGAGGGGGGATCCGGGATCGAAAGTTCACCAATCGTGTATCATGCTCCTTTTGATTTTGTCGATTTTCGGGAACAAAACGCAGTAAAAACTAAATATTGAATAAATAATTAGCATTAAATAATAAAATTAATCATTAATAACAAGTATTTAATTAAATTTTATGTACTATAAACTTAGAATTATAATCAATCGGAAA
This sequence comes from Trichonephila clavipes, assembly GCA_019973935.1. Lineage (NCBI taxonomy): Eukaryota > Metazoa > Arthropoda > Arachnida > Araneae > Nephilidae > Trichonephila > Trichonephila clavipes. The sequence goes on from BMAU01006803.1 coordinate 246,464, forward strand.
AAATCAAGGGCTTTGGAGGGGTCCAGACCCCAGGACCCTCCCCTCTTGTGTGCGCCACTGCCAGGGACTCTTTTCCCGCCAGCCAGAAGCATGTAACGGGATGCAAAAGGGCAACGGCCCCTGATCCCCCAAGAGAGTGAGAAGAAGAACGAAAGATGCTTTGAACTTCGAAGTGAGCGGACGTCGAAAGAGAACTCCCCTCTCACTAACTACATCATTTGAACTCTAATAATATTTTAATATTTAATAACTTCAATGTATATTCTGTAAATAATAGATGTGACGTAAATAAACTATTTGTTTAAATTAATCAAAAACACGCTAACGTTATTTATCTCAAACGTCACAGATGTCATTTATTTTAAATAAACAATATTTTGACCTATGTGCAAGTCTAATTTTTTTATGTTCATTATTTTATTTTATTTTTAAAGTTCTCATTATTACACCCGGCGTATAAAGCGCACCCGAAAATTCCCGTCTTATTTTTTTGTGTTAAAAGTGCCCGTTATAAGCCGGATTTTATGGTACTAAGTATACTTCAGGAAAACTCATCAATAATTTATAAGAAATTTTAGTATATAGTGTGAGAGAAAGGATATAAGATAGTTAGAAGAAAAAAAATCACATCTCTTTAAAATTTATTTCTTAGTACATTCATATATATCACACAATTTAAAAAGTTACCACCTTTTCAATTGTCTTTATCTGCCATTCCATAAATGTATTTAAAGCATTAATAAACTTTTGACATAAAACATTTATCCTCTTTTCTTTCTTCTACAAAGTCTTTGCAACGCTTTTTCGAAACACTGCGAACATAAAAAGGCAAAAATAAAACATCAAACACGTCGGAATAAGAAATTTTTATCTTATGTAAAACTTTTATGGATTTCTTTTCACCCTCTTCTAGATATATTCGTATCAAAATGAATTAGCATAATGACGATACCACACTAAGAAATTCTTTTTGAAAGAAAAGAGGGAGGGAAAAAAGAATTCCAAAGTCTCTTCTTATCAAAATCGAGTCCTCCAGACTATGTTTATGATTCCATGTGGTTCCTGTGTGTCTCTTGGAGATGGTACTTTTCGAAAATGTGTTAAAGTTCTCAAAATTCTGAACAACAACGTTCGGTTTTTAAATATCATGAATAATTCAAAATTAAGGCTGATACAAAAAAAAACTATCCCCGTGTAGTGTCTCACACCTTTCACAACTTGAAGTGCCTTCAGACTTACCATGCAAAATTGGATGTTTCCATCGCGCAAGAATTCATGCATTAATTCTACGAACTTCTTTCCTAAAAAGTGAAGTGAAGTGATCAAAGAAAGGAGCATAGAGTAAAATATCAAAGTTCTTTGTGTTTCACATATTCTGTTTTTATCGAACCATAAAAAGCCAGACTTGGTTATTCATATCAAAGTATTCGACATATAAGGAAAGAAAATGCGATATCTAACTTTAAAACTGGATTTTAAGATGACTACATTCGGAATCTTAAATTTGAAAAAACATAAAAATGAATACTTTTTTAGATATTTAGGGTCACTTGAAATAGAAGACTCCGTATTTAGTCGAATCCAAGCCCAACATAAATTTTATGCCCCACCCCATCCTCTCAAAATGTTTTAGTGAAAAAATGAAAAAATGTATAAAATGCTCATAAATATCCAATATTTAAGAAACTAAAAAAATAATGAAGAATAATAAAGTGTTATTAATGAATTAAGAGTTTCTCAAACTGTGGTGTGCACTCCCTAGGGGGAGAGATAACTGTAGAAGGGGGCGCGATCATATTTAAAAGTCGAAAAGAAAACATTATTTAAAAAAAAAATTGAAAGTAAACAAACAAGATACATTCCGATATAATAAAAAATAAAATGCACATTTATATTAATATAATACGCTTATAAATATATATCAGTACTTCACAATGTATTTTATGATTAATTGAACAATATTAAGTTAGCCCGCGGTCACTCGCGCATATTTTTGCTACCGTCGTTATTCGCGTGGTGTAGAGAACACCCCGAACTTTTAACACATGTATTTAATTATGAAAAGGAAATTAAGTCATTATGATACATATTTATAAAGTACAAGATGTTATTTGTATTATACAAATAAAATTACTAAATTTATTGCATACAAATGAAACTAACATTAATTTGAACTAAACATATAACATTTTAAATTTTAAAACCAATAATTTTATATTTTTTTTGTAAACCAGTAAAACGTATATACCAGTTGTAAAAATATACTTTATAATCAATGAGATAATTATAGTAGAAAGTAGAAAAATAATATTTTAATCGTTTTCCAAACATTCAGAGTAGACTGTATACATATGCTGAACTTCTCGCGGGAGTTCTCACCCCCGCAGATAAACTTTTGAAGGTCATTACATTCGAATATTTCCAGAAAGAGAGGCCTGAAGGTTCAATGACCTAAAATGAGCAGCTACAGAAAAAGTCGTGGTTCTGCGCATTCTTTTTAGAATCCTGGGAGGATTTTCTTGTTGCTGGGGTGTACAGAACATCCCGCGCGAGTGATCGCGGGTAAAGAGCAAGTTTAAAATTTACCAGTAACCCCATGGGCTTGTCATATATACAATTATATACAAAAGTTAACACTTATCTTGAAAATTAGTACGATTTCTAATTAATCCCTTAACTGTCGAGATCAAAAGTTATACGGTTCACTCCTCAATGCCACTGTTTTTTTATGGAGGCGTGCGTATGAGATGTATTGGAGTAGGAGGGGGGACAAAAGAGGAATAAAGAAACAAATCTTCTGAAATAAGTAAATCCTTTACAAACACTATCAAGGTAATTTGATTACAATACAAAGCTTTCAGAATAATTTTTTGGATAACAGTTTACAGAAAAGATCTTACTTCAGAAAGACGTATATATACGTCCGGACCAATTAATGCATTGGCTGACCAATACGTTTATATACGTCGGTGGGACTTAAGAGGTTTAAGTCGTATTTAAGCTTTATCATCAAAGCATAGTATTGTTGAATTTAATACATTGTTATTGTATGGAGGGAGGGCGATGGAAATTATGACTGAAAATTGGGTCGCAAGAATCGAAAGTTTGAGAAGCACTGAATTAATGCATTCTATCATTACTAAAAGTTTTTAAATTCATACAGGAACTTATATTTACTCTAAGCGTCAGTATCAGGATTCGAAAATCATTCGTGAATGCCTTTGTCACACATGACGTCGTCTTTCATGCCGTCCAATGCACTTGTAACACAGCAGTTTTTAAGAGCTCTCAAAACTCTTAAATTGCAAAATATTCAATTTTTTTTTTGAAAAAAGACATGTTAAAGCCTCAATATTTCTGAGCATTTTGGCACCAAAACTGTGTTGATACTATGAAAACTTCTGAAGTTATTGAGAAATAAGTAGTGAAACTTAAACGAAAACCTTATCGCTTTCTTTTATCTCTTAATTTTTCACAAAATAAAAAAAAAATTAGCTTGCGCGCAGAATTTCTCAGGAACTATTTATTTATATGAATTTGAAATTTTATACACGTGTTCCAAATAAGGTTCTTTATAACTCATACATCAATTAAAAATATATATGTATATATGTATATATATATATGTTGGGTACACAAGTAAAACTCAAGAAAAAGGTCTCTCTCAGTAAGTGGACTGTAGTTTTATTACTTGTTGCTCAGCTCGCTCGATTTGACTCCTTACTCGATGGAGTCAGAGGTTACACAGATTCGTTAGACACTCTGAGCGCTAGAGGGCGCTCTACATTTACATACGTACACTGAACATGCCGCCCGGCCTTGTAATGTTTTTCAACATGCAAGATTTACATGGAACATAATCATAAAGATAACACACAGAAATACAATACTTCAAAAATACAAACAAAACAACATACAAATGAAGACAATGTATAAAGCAATTGATAAATCACACAGAATTTTAAAAATTACTATTCTACACACAAACATTACTATCTGAAGGGTTATATATGCTACTTCACACACACACTGTTTCAATTGATAGAATGCACAGTTTCGAAATGGGTCTCTTAAATATACCTCTAGTGGTTTTGACTTCCACTACTCTTACTTTAGAATCCTTTCCTGGATAAATATTGTTGATTCTACCTAATGACCATTGACATGAAGGTAAATTATCCTCTTTATTATAACCATATCTCCAATTTTAGCATTCTTTTTCTCGAAATGCCACTTATTTCTCTGCTGCAAACTATTTAAATAGTCTACACTCCACCTTTTCCAAATTAATTGAATTATTTTTGTAATTTTCTGCCAATTATCCAACCTATTTTCATTTAAATTAGTTAAATCAGGCTCAACAATTGATGTAATTGATGTACCTATCAAAAAATGAGAAGGAGTCAATACACTTAAAATCATCTAAGTCAGAAGATAATGGGACAAGAGGACGAGAATTTAACATCCCTCTATTTGGATAATCACGGTCAGAAACTCTTCATATGTTAATCTAATGTTACTTACTACTCTCTTTAAATAGAACTTAAAAAAGATTTAACGCCTGTCTCCCAGAGACCTCAAAATTTGGGGGGCTCTAGGGGGAGGAGTTTCCAATCTATTCCTTCAGAGGCCATATAACTTGCAAGTGCCTCATCGGGTTTACACACCAAATTAAACATTTTTTAAGTTCTATATTTGCACCCACAAAATTTGTTGCATTATCAGAATACAACTTAGCACATTTACCTCTTCTAAATATAAAACGCTTAAGTGTAGCAATAAATGCATTAGAGGTTAAATCAGTCACATTATCTAAGTGCACAGCTTTAGAAATAAAACATATAAATATACAAACATAGATTTTGTTATATACACCTTTCTCTGCCCTTTATACTTAATGTAAAAGGGGACACAGAAGTCCACACCTGACACATTGAATGGATAATTTTGATAACTCTATCCTTTGGCAAGTCAGCCATTATTTGATCAGTGCAAGTAGGATTGGCCTTACAACAATTTACACAGTTATGAACAACTTTTCTACAAATGTTACGGCCATTCAATATCCAAAATTTTGCCTGATCTGATATAACAAGAATTGTGGACCACTATAAAAAACTTTTTATGAAAATACTCAACTATTAAATAAGTCAATTTATGTTTCGAAGGCAAAAAAGAATTGGAAATTTCTGGTTATAATTAATATCACTATTTTTCAATCGACCTCCAACTCTCAAAATCCCTTCACTATCAATAAATGGATTGAGTGTTTTTACTCGACTGTTGGAAGGTACCATGACAGAATTTTGAATACCATTCATCTCTACTTTAAACTCTTTCTTTATACTAATTTCAATAAAAGCTGTTCAGCCTTTTTTAATTCTCCTAAATCTAGAGGCCCAATTCTTTTGCTTTCTTTTGCTCTTACAATTATAAACAAATCTACAAATAAAACTTAAGACACGAATAATTTTAAAATAGTCATTACTAAAGGTTAAGTAAATTATTTACAAAAGAGTTAGTAGCAGAATCAAGAAAAAGTTAGAAAAGTCACTACAGTTTTTAAGTTCACCTAGATCCTTGATCACTGCAACATGAATTTGACGTTGTGGGTACTGGTTTGCTCATCAGAATTTAGGACCATTCCACCACAACTCACAGGTTTTAAGTTTTAGAGAATCCATTCCCTCTGAAACGAAGTCGGCAGGATTGTCCTCTGTTGCCACATAACGCCATTGCTCACTGGAAGTCATCTCCTGGATTGTAGCAATCCTGTTAGCCAAAGGTTTTAGTTGATATGACTCCTTCCTTATCCATGACAAAACTATCATGGAGTCACTCCAAAGAAAAGTATTAGTCACATTTAATTTTAAAGCTTGCTTGACACGATGCACTAATTTTGCTAACAGCACAGCGGCACATAGCTCAAGTCTGGGAATCGTTGTTTGCTTGTAGGCGCAACTCAGGGATTTACTGGCAATAAGATGTACACAAGCATCTTTCTATCTGAGGTTATGGATTTGCAGTAGACGACAGCTCCATATGCTGACTGGGACGCGTCGGAGAATCCATGCAGCTCGATCACTTCCGGTTGCTCTACTGCAATGCATCGATTGATGTTGATGTCATTTACTACCTGAAGTGATTCGACAAATTGTCGCCATTCTTCTATTGATTGTATCTGGAAGCAAATCTGTCCAATCAATCTTTAGCATCCATAATTTTGAAGGGAAGATTTTCGCCTTCGCCACCACAGGACCAAAAGACCTAGAGGATCATATATCCTGGCGATGGTTGACAAAATATCCCGTTTGGTATTTAATTCATGCAAGTCTATTTTTACTCTGAAGGAGAAGCAATCATGCTTGGGGTACCAATAAACACCCAACACTTTTATCTCTGATGAATCTGAAAAATCATAATTTTCGGAAACCTCAATCAATTCCGTATTATTTCCGCACCACTTATGCAAAACCATACTTCCTTTAGCGAAGATATTGATCAGTTGATTTTCAGTTCTTTGCTTCTAATAAGGTCTCTGCACCGGTAAGTACATCATCAATGTACATGTCACTCATCACAACTGAAGACCCTAATGGAAAATTCCCTGCTTCATCTAGGGCTAATTGTTTTAGCGTACATGTCGCTAAAAAATGGTGCACTCGTTGTTCCATAGGTCACAGTTGACAACTCAAACGTTTTTATTGGTTCGTCCATGTTCTCTCTCCACAGAATGCGCTGAAGTTTACGCTGATCTGGATTAATCCAAATCATTCGATACATTTTTTGCACATCCGCAATGAATGCAAATATGTTTCTAAAGCGAACCATTATTGAAAAAGGTCATTTTGAGCAACTCCCCCATTGTATTGTAGAGAGTTTAAAGAATAACCGTTTTGTAGTTGCACTGACGCATTAAAAACTACTCTCAATTTACTGTTTTTTTTATCAGAGCGATAAATACCAAGATGTGGTGTGAAATACATTCCACATTCCTCTCTCTCATCTACCTCTTGCATATGGTCTAGCTCTTTATACTCTTTTAAAAAATCTCTATATAATTTTAAATAGTTAGGCTCACGCTTTAATCTATTCCATAAAGAATTTAATTTTTAAGGGCAATATCTTTGACTGGCCTAAACAATTTGGATCCTTTTAAATGGCATAGATACTATATATCTTCCCGTACTATCTAGTATGATTTTTTTTGAAAAATGCTCCCTCACAAATTATCGTTTCTTATTTTTTATTGTCTCAGGTTCAACATTTTCGATTTCCAAAATCTCCTCATTGTCTTTTCTAAATCGACATTATCTTTGATTAACCCACAGTGAGGTTTATTTTCACTAGAAACAGAACACTCCCACTCGCAATATAGCCGAAGACTGTATTTCTGAAAAATTAATTTTGTATTTAAAAGATTTGTTTGTCCGGCAAAAGAATTCATAAAAGATTTCTGCTCCCAACAATAAATCAATATTTCTCGGACGTTGAAATTTTTATCCGCTAATTTCTCTCTACTGAAATTACCCAAACTAACGTTAAATGGTTGAGAAGGAATCATATCCGTAATTCGCGGCACTACAAAAGTCTGCATTAGTTTCATAACTATTTCCTCTATTTGCAATTGTTGCATTAACGCGCGATTTAATCGTTAACTCTGAATTATTTAATCCTGAAACTAAAATGTTTATTTTCTCTCTTTTTAAATATATCTATTCATACACTGTTGCGAAATAAAATTGCTTAAGCCTGAACACCGTCCAACAGCGCTCTGACTTCCTGCATTTTCCCAAAGGAATTCTAATGAAACAAATCGCGGTTGAAAGTAAAACGGATTTCGGTTTTTACGTAACTCGTTGCAGTAAACAGATCTCCTACACCCTGAGAAGACACCTCTTTCGAAATCTCATATGTAATTTATGGGTTTGAACAAAGACGCCTCGCTGGAAGATTGACTCATCGAGGATTCCTCTGTTTCCGGCTCTTTCGACCCCCCAATGAAGAAGGTGGAATGACCCTTTAACTCGTAAAATTTGGGTCTCCAGAGAAACACAAAGAAGAATGATGCTTTTTTTGGCAGCATTTACAAAGAACTTAGATTTACAAAACTTGACTCTATGCAAATTTAAACAATTAAAACACAAGGAATTATTTTTAACAAGTTCTACCCGTTTATTTACTGATAATTGCTTATATTGGAGGACATTTATTTAAAAAAATGACTATCAGATTGACACAAAACACATTTTTCCCTTGACATCTGAGAAAATACTCTAGACATATTTTTAGAATTTTGATTTTGCGACAATAATTAATATTCTCACTCAGTGGTTTTCCTCGCGATGAATAAAATAAATCAATTTCTTTTCCCAACGTTAAAGGATCAAACCATTTATCTGCTTGTCTGACACTAATATGCGATGCGGTTTCTTTATTTAAAGTACTAAATATTTTGTCTGAAACTATTAATTGTTTTAATACCTCGAAATTTGAAACATTTCTCAATTTTAAATAGTATTCCCAATTTGTTGTTAATCTACTCGCAAACTGGACATGGATTCACAATTTTGCCGTGTTGCTTTCTTAAATTCTCTAAACACGATTGAGGAGTTGGCTCAAATTCTTGAGTATTATGGACTTTATTTATCATAATTTTTAAGATCTCATCGTTCAGATATATACTGATATTTGCAGCTTTTCTCTAATACAATTTAACAAAATCTCAGGCTTAAATTTATCAACACTTTTGGCTGCAAATGCACGTTCTAATGATAAAAAAAAAAAAACTCATCCCTCAGGTTTGTCGGAATTCACTGTAAGTGCAAAAGGGATACTTTTCCATTAAAAAGAATCCACAGAAAAGGAATCATTACAATTAACTTCAGTATTATTGTTCTTTATCATTTGCTCGTATTCTCGCTATCTCTAAATCAAGCTTAGACTTTTCTCTTATTTTCTCTAACTCTAATTGCTGACTTTCGTCATACTTCCTTTCTTCGATAATTAAATTTGCTAACTCATGCACAGAATCAGGATCGTTTTTGTATCTATCACAGTTTTTTATAAGATCCATCAAGTCTCAAAACAGCAAATTATCACTCACACACAACTCTAATTCAGAAGCGATTCGCCTCAAGTCTTTTTTTTTTGCTCCTTTAAACATCGTTAAAGTTTAAAGTCTCGATTTTTCAACGAAAGTCAAAAAACAACAGCACATACCTCGTATTTTCAATGCATAGGTCTCTCCGGTTGAGACTGGACCAGAATGTTGGGTACACAAGTAAAACTCAAGAAAAAGGTCTCTCTCAGTAAGTGGACTGTAGTTTTTATTACTTGTTGCTCAGCTCGCTCGATTTGACTCCTTACTCGATGGAGTCAGAGGTTACACATATTCGTTAGACACTCTGAGCGCTAGAGGGCGCTCTACATTTACATACGTACACTGAACAATATATATATATATATATATATATAGGATAATCCTATATATATATATATATATATATATATATATATAAGATTTTCCTTTGAAACATTTTGTTAAAGGTTGAGTCATATCCTTTTCTAGAGGACCATTAATCTCAATTTTATTTATTACTGCATTGAAGCAGCGCCGTCTAGTGAGCTTTCGTAGCTCCGGTTTTGAATAATTTTTCGGCAGAGGCCTACTAACCACTACTTGTTCAACACGTCACGTTTTTAGCGCATTTTCGCGCCACGCGCGATACCACCAGTCCTAACTTCCAAGTATGATCAAGGTAGTTTATTTCCCCGTCTTCTAAAGGTATAACTCAACTTTCAATTAACCTAATTCCTGCATGTCTTTCTCTTTGTAAATATCCCCTTTTGTAAATATTTCCCTTTAACTTTAAATAAATTCTTTTTACTTAAATGAAGTATATGTGTTTATATTGGTGCCGTTGGTTGAGTTCGAATAATAGCCAGAGATGGAGATAGTACTTAAATTTATATTACAAGAAAATAAATATTTACAGTTAAAGTTTACACTAAAAGGTAATAATGCGGTTAAATGAAAATTACACCCTTGAAGGTGCTGCGGATTGATGCGAACAAGACCTTGCGTCCGTCCGTTGCGTTTCAGTTTTCAGAATGTCCCCGTACCGGGGTTCCAAAAGTTTCCGTTGGGGTAGAAAAAGCGGAAAATCTCGCGCACTCAGTTACAGTTAAGTGAGGAGTGGAAAGTCTGGCGCACTCAGTTGCAGTTAAGTGAGGGAGTGCGGGAAACATACTCCCACCCTATATTCGAACTAGTTCGGATATATGGGAAGTTTATGAACAGGTCGTTTAAACACTGAGTCTTGGGTTTTCACAGTTGCAACACGAACCAGTCCGTCGTTGCCTGGATGCACTTGAAGAACTCCGAGCCATTGGCCATGTACCAGGAGGACCCTCCTCTTTGATCAATACGATGTCATCTTCCTTCAAGTTTGGTTGTGCGTCCTGCCATTTCTTGCGAGGTTGTAAGGGAGGAGATAAATTCGGAACTCCACTTCTTCCAAAGGCCCCGTTTGATGTTCTGTAGCAACTCCCAACGATCTCTGTGGTTGGAGGTTGAAGGAAGCTCCTCTGGAACTGAAAGAAGAACATCACCTGTAAGAAAATGTGAAGGTGTGAGCGTAGATATGCATTCTATGTCAGAGTCATTAACGTAGAGAGAGGCCTGGAATTTAGTAATCCTTCGATTTGTGTGAGCAAGGTTGTTAACTCTTCAAAAAGTTAATATGGTTTCTCCCAATACTCTCTTCAGATGAAATTTGACGGATCGAATTCCTGATTCCCAAATACCTCCAAAATGTGGTGATGAGGGTGGAATAAAGTGCCAATCTATTGAAGATTTGGATAAGTAGTAAGAGATGGCTTCATTAGCTGGTAAAGAAAGCCATAACTTCCGTATTTCGTCAAGTTTTCGACGAGCTCCAACAAAATTGGTTCCATTGTCACTATAAATGTGGCGGGGAGCACCACGACGAGCACTAAAACGACGAAGTGCAGCTATGAAGGAATCAGTTGTTAAGTCTCCGACTGCTTCAATATGAACAGCTTTAGTTGCTAAGCATACAAATAAAGCAATGTAACCCTTTGTAGATTTAGTCCCTCGACCTTTGTTGCATTTAATCAGTACAGGACCAGCATAATCAATACCGCAACTGAAGAAAGGTCTCTTCAGCGTGGCACGGTGTTTTGGCAAATTGCCCATCAGTTGTGGTGTTGTGGTGGATGTTTTGAATTTGTTACACTTTAAGCATTTTCTAATACATTTGTTAATTAATTTTCTACTTCCTACGATCCAATGGGACTGTCGAAGAACGTGAGCTAACAAAAGTCGGCCCAGCATGTAAATGAGCAATGTGTTGTTCCTTGATAAGGAGTTCACTAATACTGTGCTGAGAAGGAAGTATGATAGGATGCTTGGAATTGAATGGAAGCTGGGAATTTTGCAATCTCCCTCCCACCCGTACTAAACCATGTTCATCTATGAATGGATGGAGGGGAACGTAATGGACTTTTGGGTGGCAGAGAAATCTGTTTTTTAATGCTTCGTATTTCTTCCTGAAAGTAAAAACCTTGAACCCAACGAATGATGGTTTCTTCAGCGGTTTTGGTTTCCGAAAAGGTAAGTGAAGTAGTATTAATATGGGATGAACTGATCGATGATCCTTGAGATGCTATCTTTTTACAGTTTTTAATAAATCTTTGGCAATAAGCAAAAATGCGAATTACTTTGGTGAGTGAAGAGTAATGTTCGAATAAACCATGAATTACATCATTTGATGTGAGTAAACAGATTGAAGATGGAGACTGATTTTTGTTCCGCTTTTACCTCATCCGAAGCCTCATCGCAACTGGATTCAGCCTTGGGACAACTAGTTTCTAGCCTTAGCCAGGGGTGGTCCTTGCCACCATAACTTGCAATCAGGTAAGCATTTAGGATCAATACCTCCGGGATGCAATATCTGCGGGATTTTCCTTAGAAGGCACATGTCTCCAATGCTTTGTAGGTAGAACTTCTATAATTTCAGATGTTCTATTTGCTACCCGAAAGTTTTCCATTGGCGAGGATGACCAGACAGCCAGGAGAGAACTATTTTAGAATCCGTCCAAGCGAATACATCAAGGTATAATATTCTAATGTCCGTAAGACCGATTTAAATAGCTTGGATAGTAAATGCACCGCACAATCCAATCGAGGAATGGAAACTTGTTTGACAGGGGCTACTTTAGTTTTTGATACAAGTAGTTGAACCTTTATTTTGCCGTTGTGTTTCTGCCGACAGTAGATTGCAGCAGCATAAGCTAATGAAGAAGCATCTGCAAAACCATGCAATTCTACTATGTTGTCTGCTGTAAGGATGACCCATCTGGGAACAGTAAGGTAGTTGATGGCATTAAAGGCCTTTTGAAACCTAAGCCAATCCTCTGTTAATTGTTGTGGAATGGGAGAATCCCAATCTGTTTCTGTAAGCCAAAGTTTTGATAAAAATCTTCATGAATACTGTACAAGGTGAAAGAAGTCCTAAAGGATCGAAAATTTGGAAGATTCAGATAAAATACGTCTCTTTTTGAGTGGTGGTGTAAGTTCAAGCGATGGTTGGAAACCAAAAGTGTCATTGGATGAATTCCAAAATAAGCCTAATACTTTAGAACTTTCATTAGAATCTTTGGAAAATTCAACTCGTGCATCATGAGAACTATGTTCTGAAAATTGAGCGAGAAATACGGTGGAATTAGAATTCCATTTTCTTAAATGAAATCCGCGAGTACTCAAAACATGAGCAATGTCCTTGCAAATGGAGATTGCGTTATTTGGCGTATCTGCTCCTGATAGTAAATCATCCATATAAATATCTTCCTGTAAAACTCGGGAGAGGTTGGGATTATCTTTTATCATCGAGAGCGATTTGCTTAATACACCTAGTGGCCAAAAGGAAGCTGAGGCTAAACCGTAGGTGACAGTTTTTAGCTTGTATGTGCGAATGTTTTCACTAGAGTTATTTCTCCACAGAATTTGTTGGTATTTCTGATCTTCATCAGCTACTAAAATTTGACGGTACATTTTTTCAATGTCCGCTGTTAATACAATTATAGGAATTCTAAAATTAAGCAATATTTCAAAAATATCCCTTTGTAATTTGGAACCTACTCCTAGCAGAGAATTTAATGACGTACCATTTGTAGTTTTGCAAGATGCGTCAAAAACTACTCTTAACTTTGTTGTAGGGCTGGATGGCTTGATAACGGCGTGATGCGGTAAAAAATTCTGATCTTTGGAAGTATGGGATCTGGAATTTACTAAGCTCATGTGACCTAGCGATTCGTATTCGTTCATGAATTCTTTGTATTGTTTTCAAAATCTGGGGTTATTTTTAAATTTCCGCTCCATTGCTAATAAGCGAGAAATTGCTGCGGGTTTTGAGTCTCCCAATTCTGAATTTGATTTATAAAATGGAAGTTTTACAACAGCGTCCATCGGAATTACATACATAAGTATTTTGAAAATGTGTTTCCACAAATTGCTCTTCAGAAGTTAATAATTTATCTTTTACGTTAGGAATTTCTTCTAATTCCCAAAATTGCTTTAATTGATTGTCAATATTTGTACCATTAATGTGAAGATTTAGCATTGAATTTGAGTTTAAAGACTCAGTTAATTTGCCTGAAATTAGGAAAACCAAAAATGGAATTTTGAGCGATTAAATTACTTTGAGAGCAAGTAATTTGCCCAGGAAGCAAAAAATAGAAAAAAAAGTAGTCAGATCCGAGAATCATATCGATATTGTTTGAGATAAAAAAATTTCGGATCCGCTACAGGCATTTTCAAATGAGAGAAATGTGTTTCGTTTATTTTTTCCGTTGGTAACGGAGCAGTTAGTTTTTCCAAAACATATGCTTTAACTGGTAGTTTGACCTTGGGGTCATGTAACGATACTAAATCTATTTCAACACACCCTCTAGTCATCGCGATTTTAGAATCTTGCAATCCTTTAATTTGAAATCTAGCGTTTTTCTTTTCAGGCCTAGCAGTTTTAAACATTTTTCCGAAATGAATGTTGATTCACTTCCGCTGTCCGCCATAACTCGAACTTGACAGTTCTCCCCCAAAATATTTTTAATGTTAACGCTTAAAGTTGGTAATAAAGAAAACATGTTTGTATAGAGTTCACGGGAAGCTGCAACTTCTTTGCTTTGATTAGTATCATTTCCGTCTGGTTTTGACCTTCAGCACGATGAGATTTATTTGCTGACATTGCGAAATTTTTAAAATTATTATCATGTAATAGCGAATGATGCTTTTCTTACAATAGTGGCAAGTAAAAGTTGAATTACAATGTGACTCAGTGTGCCTATCAGATAAACAGTTCATACATAATTTTTGTTTATTAACAAGTTGTATACGCTCTTTAACAGACATTTCTTTAAATTTAGAACATTTTGAAAACAAGATGATTCATTTTACAACAAGAACATTTTAAACTATTGTTAAATTTCGATTTATTAATATAAGGTTGTTTTTCACAAGTAACATTTTCATTATATACATATGTTCTCACAGATAAATTTTCTAAAATATTCTGTAGCTTGGCTTTGGTTTCGTAATATTTTGTTTCTGAATTCTTCCATTTCAGAGGATTCGATAGGTAAAGCAGCATCCGCTTTATCAAATTTCGTATAAGTTAATTCAAGTTTCTCTAACTTGTTGCGTATATCATTTTTGTCAAAAGTTTGATCATTTTTATCAATGAAATTTATAGTTCTTGTAAGTGCAGCTTTCGCTCTGCCGCGAAGCACTGTAGCCGTTTCGGCATCCATTAATTGATAAAACGAAATATGGATGGAATGAATCAGTAAGAGAAACCAAAGTCAAACGTTGAATGAAAATATAAAATAGTACTTATCTCTTGTTTCTCTGAATCGTTGACGAATGTCGTCGGTGCCTCCATATGGTGCCGTTGGTTGAGTTCGAATAATAGCCAGAGATGGAGATAGTACTTAAATTTATATTACAAGAAAATAAATATTTACAGTTAAAGTTTACACTAAAGGTAATAATGCGGTTAAATGAAAATTACACCCTTGAAGGTGCTGCGGATTGATGCGAACAAGACCTTGCGTCCGTCCGTTGCGTTTCAGTTTTCAGAATGTCCCCGTACCGGGTTCCAAAAAGTTTCCGTTGGGGTAGAAAAGCGGGAAAATCTCGCGCACTCAGTTACAGTTAAGTGAGGAGTGGAAAGTCTGGCGCACTCAGTTGCAGTTAAGTGAGGAGTGTGGAAAAACACATATGACTTTGATTCAATTAATTCATCACTCACCCTTAAATACCTACCCCTAGACAACCCACCTCGCCAATATAAAAATCCCACCTTCTGAAGAGTCTGATTTTTATTCGAAGATTTATTCGACTCCCATATATATATATATATATATATTAGAATTTTTATTTGAATTTGAATTTATTTTTTCATAAAATTTTAAAATATTCGTTATAATTGTGTTAATTTTTTTTACTCTAAATTTCTTGAAAGTAAGTATAACTTCAGAACTGAATATTTTTGTATCAAGTAAAATTAATTTTGTAAATTTTTATCAATTTTGATCAGAATTCGTCCCGGTGTAAATTACTGATTTTCATATTTTTTAAAAATTGCCCAATTTTTATTTTTTTATAACTTTTTAAATTTTATCTCAAATTCTCTGAAACTTTGAGAAATTATGTCAATATATATGTGGTAAAAATTTCAAATTATTGTTTTGTTTTATTGCTAAGTTAAATTGGTTTGAAAAAGGACGTTTTTTTTCGAGTGCATGGATATATGTTAAGAATCCTGAGAGTTCTTAAAAAGAATGTATTGTAGAAAAATGTAAAAGAGTTATTAAATACTGTTGAACACACACACATTTTTTACAAACCAAAAATATATGATAAAGTAAAATAATTTAAAAAGTCTGTTCAATATTTACAATAAAAAATTATATGATTTAGTTCACGCCATCAACGTATCATCCCTATATAAATTCTCAGTGGCCACTGCTTTGTTTCCGTTTCTTTCTGCATATAAAATTGCATCATTTTTCATACTTACATCATAATGAACTCGTCTTGATGCTATTTCTGATATATTTAATGTTTAGGTGATTAACAGAAAATGTATACAAAAAACTCCTTAAATACGAACAGACAACAATGTTTAAGATAGATTGAATACTGCAGATAAACTGTGGATTGTGATAAGTCATCGATGCAAGTGGTCATAATGGACAGTTACATTTTTCTTATTGAAAGAGGTGTAAATTAAATTTCTCTTATCCAGAAAATGTTTTGCCTTCGATTCTAAGTGGCACTCGGTTTTCAGTAGCATTAGCACTGGAAAAACTTTTCGGCTTAGATTCGAGTAAATTCAGAGAATATGTTGTTTTAAAAAAATATTTCAAGAAAAAGTTATTTAAATTAAATATCTTCGCAAAAAAAAGTAATTTATAAAAAAAAGCCAATTCCTACCTTGAATGCATACATAGAAAGTATTTTATTAACGATTGAAAATTTGAACGATAATTATACACATATGTACATAGGGAGAGAGTGAACTATAGTGGGAATTGAAAAAAGTGCATAATTTGTCTGCATTGTTGAAACAATACACACTCGGTTTGGCAAGTTTAGCTGGAAAATCGGATTTCGACGCCAACTTTTGTCATTGTTTTAGCAGTTACATTGTTATAACAATTAAGACGAATCTGATTTTGCGTCAGAAACAGGTAATTAATTAAATTAAATTAAATTAATTAATTAATATTTGAAAAAGCTGTATTAACATCAAGTGTCATCCACTACAAGTTAAAAAAAATTATTTAAACTAGATTGGGTGAATAGAAATTATTTTATTAACGATTGAAAATTTGAACAACATATATATATATATAGAGAGAGAGAGAGAGAGAGAGAGAGAGAAGAAATTGAAAAAGAAGAAAGAATTGCTTATTTTCAAAACATTTTCCTTTTAAGAAAAATGCTTCGATAATAATATTTTGCCTACATATAGCTAAGAACTCAGCACAAGCACGGAACTAATATTGTTAATACATATAATTTAGAAATAGATTAATATTCACATTTTAAGACATTAGATTTGAGAAATGTTTTCAAAACACATTTGTTATTGTTTCAGTTTATCGTAACTCTGCAAATAAAATGATTTTTTCAAAAAAAGAAATCCTTGTTGTTTAGACTCTGTGAAGAAGTCTTAGCTATATATAAGCATATTATTAAATTTGTTGACTTATTTTTCATAAAAAGGAGAATGTTTTGAAGCAATACGATTATTTTCTTCATATTTTTGGCCAAAAATTTTCTGAATAATTTTTTATTGTATTCTTCTCTTGCTTATAGAGTTAGTGCATTTTTGTAATGGTTCGAAAGCCCAGAAACAGGCAAGGTCAGGTCTGGTGCTTGAAGACTGTAAAGAATGCCCTGTACTGATGAATCAAGTTTAAAAGGTGAAACAAGAATAGTCTTGCTGTGTAAAATATTGCCCTCAGTGTAGCCTGTAACTGCCTGTATCCGCTACCAAGAGAGCGCGTACCTAGGCAACGGATAGAAGGACGCCTTCGTTGGTTTCCAAAGGGTGGTAGAAGGGAAGTAAAATACTTTCCATCAAAGCAACAGACAGAAGTCTAATCTCTTTAAGATTTGGATTCTTAAATTGCAAATTTTTCAAATTTTTGAAAAAGATATATGTTAAAGCCTTAATATATATATATATATATATATATATATATATATATATATATATATATATATATATATATATATATTGTAACTGTATTGATACTGTGAAAACTTCCGAAGTTATAGAGAAATAAGTAGTGAAATTTAAACGAAAACCCTATCTCTTTCGTATCTTTAACTTCATATTTCGCAAAGCAAAAAATGTGAGCTTCGGCGCAGGATTTCTCAGAAACTGTTTATCATAACAATTTGAAATTTTATACACGTGTTCAAAATAAGGATCTCCATAACATATGCATCAATTTAAAAAAAATTAATTTAATTTTTTTAATTATTTTTTTTTTCTTAAAATTTTAAAATTTTCGTTATAATTGTATTTAAAAATATTTTTCTTCCTCTAAATTTCTTAAAATATTGTATAACTTCAAAAGTGATCATTTTTATACCAAGTAAAATTAATTTTGTAAATTTTGATCCATTTTGTACTTCAGAGTCCTGCGCGGTGTAAAAATACCAATTTTCATTTTTTTTTTTGAAAAATTGTCCAATTTTTATTTCAGTATTACTTTTTACATTTTTTTTCTCAAATTCTCTGAAAATTTGAGAAATATTGTAAATATATATGATTATCATGTGTCAAAAATTTCAAATTATTGTATTGTTTTATTCCTAAGTTACATTGGTTTGAAAAAGGATGTTTTTTTCGAGTGCACGGATATCAGGTAAGGCTCTTGTGAGCCCTTAAACACTGACAATATTCTTCTATGAATAGTGCAATCTTTTTATTCTTTTAATGTTCTTGAAATGATTTTACATGCATATATTAAAATTCAACTGACAATAAAAAAAAAGTTCATTTATACAGATTTTTCAAAATCACGTAGTCGTATAGTAAAGTAGCAGATTAACAGAGTTTATATTTGCTTCGCTTAAAAAATAGACCAAGTGATTGTGCTTTAGATTTGCAAATGAATTAGATTAAAAAAAAACTTTTTTGTCGAAACTTATTTTACAATTCTTAACCTAATATTAATATTAAAAGTCAGCTATGCGCAAGAGAAGATGAAAAAAACTAAGATAAATAGAACATGAGTTTCAATGAGTCTTAATGTATCCGACTACGTTCAGAATCGTGATTTTGCAAAAGCGTATAAAAACAATATTTCTGATATTTAGTGTCACTTAGATTAAAAAATTATATAAAATTGTTTTACGAATAGTATGACAATAAAAATTATATAAGTAGATTATTTTGACAAACATTGACATATAATGACCCATTTTAAAAATATTCTCCTTTTGTGAAAAGTGCTTCTATTATAATGATATTTTGCCTGTAGATAGCGCAGACCTCTGTACAGAATATAATTTTTGAAGTATATAATTTAGAAGTGGGTTTATCCATGTCTTACGACGACAGAGGGGAGAAATTTTAAGAAAAAAAACGCCGATAATTATTTCAATGGGTTGTAACTCTGAAAATAATGTAAATTTTTCAAAAAGATAGTTGAGTCTGTACAGAGGTCTGAGCTATATGCAGTCAAAATATTATTATAATAGAAGCATTTTTCACAAAAGGAGAACATTTTGAAAAAAGGTTATTCTAAGTTAATTGTTTGCCGATTTTTTTTTTTTTTTTTTTTTTTGTAAAAATGTCCTTAAAACAATTTTATACATGTATTCCAATCTAAATGACACTAAATATCTTGAAAATTATCCATTTATGCGCATTTTAAAATCACTGTTCCGAACGTAGTCGGATACCTTAAAACTATATCTAACTCTAAATCTAGACTTGCATATTACCAAAGATATCTCAAGACTATTTGGGGATCCAGCAACTACGCACAAGTACACCCAACTTGCGAATATTTTATCAAATTAGGTAAATGTACTTTCAGTTTATGTAAATATGGTGATTTTCAAGCAAATATGTCAAAACAATTCTAATACTACATAAATCACATACAAAAAAGTTCACTTACCGTAAAGTCCGGCGTATAAAGAGCACCCATGCTTTAAATCTGCATTTTATTAATTTTTTGGTATACTCGTCGTATATCACGCACTCCATTTTTTACAAAGAAACCTGAAATGTATGTTATTTATTCAAATTATCATCCCAAGATTTTGGAAAAAGTAGTACATTTCTAGATTTTCTGTAGAAGTAAAGAATAGTATACTGACTTATAAGTATATTATTCACCTATATATAACACTTTTATGTTCATTAGGTTTGCCATTTCATTTAAATAAACAGTATTTTGATAAATGCAGATGATTTTTTAAAGCTCATATCTGTTTTTATTTTTGGACCAATCAATTTTTATACCCGGGTATAACGCGCCCCCGCAAATTTCGAACTTATTTTTTGTGATAAAAGTATGCGTGCGCTACACGCCGGATTTTACGGTAATTATTATAACTTTCTCGCCCCGTTCGAAATGCTTTTAAAAAACTCATTTTCCATAAAAAGCGTTTTATGGTTGGCTGGAAAGGGTAAAAATGGCGTCCATTCTTAAAAAAATAACTGTTACTCTCGTACTAGTACTCGGAATAAAAAGAACATAATTTTTGTGAGTTCGATAAATTGGCTTACAAAACTACTTTTATTCAATTTTTGTCTAAATCTGAAAGTCTAAGGTAGTAGAATGTCTTAAAATGTACAAAAACATGCAATAAAAATTTCCAACTACATATTTATACTAATGTAAGCAATCAGAAAATATTTTAAATCTTATATGATTCTATCGAAGCCATCAATTTATATACCCATTTCAAAACATATTATCCAATATTCTAGACACTACTCTAAATGCATGTTGTTAATATCCCAATGTCAATGTATCATTTAAAATTCAAACCTCAGAGCTAGAAAAGAAAAAAATATGTATTTACGTATTAAGTAATAAATTTATTTCTGTTATACAGTTATAATAAACAAATTTTGCAGAAAGTAAAATATTTAAAGTGCATGAAAACTTTATATATTTTATTGAAATTTCAACATATATCATGACTAATATGCATTAGTTTTTCAAATGAAATAGTAAATAAATGAATGGTATTTCTGTATTATTTGAAAAAAAAATGTCACAAAGGTATATGTGTGTGAAGCATTTATTATTTTTTTAATGTTCCCTGTAAACTTGAATGTAAGAATAACAGAATGTGATTTGAGCAACAACTGCTCAAGAATTTCAAAACCAAAATCCAAAAAGTGCTCTACAGGCATTTCAAAAGTTGAAAGATAATAAATTTTATTGCAGTCAATAGGAATTTGGGATGCAATATTTCATTCCGCTTCAAACAACTCACAAATATAAAGAAAAATAAATGTATATTCGAAGGTTGTAGCCGTGGGGAATTTATATATAGAAGTATTCAAGGAACTTTGAATTTATAAGACTACCATAATGTAAGAATCACGTAAAAATATCTCTATACGCGAAAAAATGGCAGAGCAAGAAAAATAGATATTTTTTTCTGAGAATCCAGAGAAAAAAAATTTTCCTGACGTAATATATTCTTGTAGCCATACCTCCTCAGGCAGAAAAAAGGAAATAAAGAAAATGTAGAATCTATATAAATGTAAGGGCATAAAAATTTTCACTTTCTGCAAGCCCACGTGCAGGCACTTTGCGGCGAATGGCGGTATTCAGCAGAAAGCGCGTGCAAAATTTTTCCTCCCTCCTCAAACGTGCTTATGGCAATGGATCTAAGATTGGGGGATCGTATGCAAATTACATTAATGTGAAATTTAGTTTCAAAATTACAAAATCTTAATTATTTTGAATAGAACGTCATGAAATGTGGAATGAAGGGTATCTAATTTATTTTACACGATAAATAATTGCATACGAGAATATCTATAAAATTTTTAATTGCATACTTTGTCATTCTTATTTTTATATTTAAATATATCATTTGGTGTAAATGTTAAGATAATTTCTTTCATAAGATTTTTATTTAATCATAAAACTAAATTTGCCCCGCATACATATGTTAATGAATTAAATTTGTGTGACATCACAGCCACATGATAACTGCAATCACATGTTTCCAGCCAATCAGTTCATAAATTCATGTGATGTCTTAGTCATATGATACATACAAACATGTGTTGTGAGCCAATCAGTTCTCGACCACTGTTTCATCTTGTGCTTTTTGCAGAAACTTTCTTTTAAAAACAACATATTTGTCAACAATAATAACGCACATTTGTAAGTAAAATACATTTGTTTTAAAAGTGCATGCTTTATATCAGATATATTTTTTTAAAAAAATTAGAAAAACTTGTTGATGAAATTTTAGAATGTGAAATTTTATATAAAATTTACAAATAGAACAGCAGGTGCACACACAAGTTTGACGTCAGTTTTGAAAACTATTCGAATTTTGAATTTTTAAAAACAACATTTTAATAAAACTGAATGTAATCATAATGAAGAATTATTAAAACGTAGTACATTTTTTATTATGCTTCAAACTGTATAACATTAGTTAAGACTTTTAAAATTAAGTGAGTGAAATATTTTCAGATTTATATGCTAGAGTAATTGTTGTCAATCATATATAATTCCTTATAGTATATGAATTTTAGTAAATTACGTGGAAAATTTGACTTTTTACTATTATTTTAAACCATTTCTTTTTTTAAAAAAATGAAATACATGCAAAAGAACGATATACTTAAATATATTGTACTAATTGTACTACTAATATATTGTACTACTTAAATATATTGTACTATATTGATGACTACTTAAGAGAGACCTGGAACTCTCATCCGGATAAATACATAAATATTTAGCTAAGTCAAGTCATATTTTTAAGATAACCACTGAATAATTACAAAGACAATAATGAAGATATATTTTCAATAACAATGTATTTTTTAACTAATTCTAATTGACAATATCTTTAAAAAAGTAAAGTTCATATTTTGAAATCTAACTAAAATTTTCTATCGTCTGTTCATTTTGTTTTAAATAAAAGACTCATGACGTTTTTTTAAACCCTAGATCTGCTACATTAGACATTGTGAATTGTAGAATAGTTCTGCTTATCAAGTAATATATATAATCCGGAAAGCGAAGTTATCCTACATTTGGATGCGATGGCATAATAATAAAAAGAAGCTGGTAAATTCCGCAGTTTTCAAACCGCTTTTTAACATGGGAAACTAGTTCGTGAAGCCAAGTATATCAAATATCCTGTGACAGAAATAGCTCCAAGACAGACAAGTTCACGATAGGGCTCAGATCGGTTTATCAGGGGACAGCAACTTACATGCATTCACGGTGCATCTGATGTGGTGAAAGTGGTTTGAAGAATAGAAAGTGCCTCATCAGAAGGGGACCAATACGAACAGACAGACGTCAGGATGAGAAGGAACTAATTGATAGGAAGGTGAACTTCAAAGGCCCCCACAGTCTACTTTAGTCGATCACTGTTGCAAAATGTTCAGGCAATTAAGAATTTTCCCATATATTGGGACTATTATCCGTGGATTGGACTCTTTTGATTCCATTCATGGCATATGTTAAGAATTTGAACCCGAACATGGCATATAGCAATGTTTTTCAACGAGTTAAGGTATCCGACTACGTTCGGAACCGTGATTTTGCAAAAGCGCATAAATTGATAATTTTCATGAAATTTAGAGTCACTTAGATTAAAATATATGCATAAAAGTGTTTTAAGGACATTTTGACAAAAAAAATATATTTAAATACAATATTTTGGCAAAAAATTAACTTAGAATAATCTTCTTTCCAAATGTTCTCCTTTTGTGAAAAATGGTTCTATTATATAATATTTTGTCTGTGTATAGCTCATACCTCCCTACAAAGGCTCAACTAAAATTTTTGAAATAGATAACTTAGAAGTGAGTTTATTCATATTTTACGACAACAGAGGGGAGTAATTTTGAGAAAAAAACGCCAATAACTATTTCAATTGGTAGTAACTCTGAAAATAATGTGATGTTTTCAAAAATTCTAGTTGAGCCTCTGTAGAGAGGTCTGAGCTATATACAGGCAAAATATTATTATAAGAGAACCATTTTTCACAAAAGGAGAACATTTGGAAAAAAGAATATTCTAAGTTATTTTTTTGCCAAAACATTATGTTTAAATAATTTTTTGTCAAAATGTCCTTAAAACAATTTTATGCATATATTCTAATCTAAGTGACACTAAATATCATGAAAATTATCCATTTATGCGCTTTGCAAAATCATGGTTCTGAACGTAGTCGGATACATTAAGGGGTTCTGTAAAGTAACGAAAGACGATTATTTAGTACGACATGGTAGCAGGTATAATTCGGTAGCAACTTTAGTATAAAGTGCCATCAGGATTTGGGATATAATAGCATAAGATAGCTGGCTACCACATGCCCCTTTAGTGATAATATGATGTGGATGATGTAATGAATACATCTGTACTACACTTCTTTCAGGGTATAACCATTTTCAATTGCCGGTAGGATAACATTCAATCACTTACGTATAGCATGAATGATCAAGACTGGTAAGATACTCAGGTATTTCTAGAGGTGTAGCTACTGCCATATCAGCCGCATCAATGCATAGTATAATATTAATCTTTAGAAGCTCCAAAATGGGTAGCAAAAAATCATTAAATGATAAGAAACTTTAAAAGAGGGCCCAAGACATTTAGGTACATCTTCAATTCATGACTAGCTACTCCAGTGAGTATTTCCCTGAACTTTAATGCATTTTATCAATAGTCGAGAACATTTGGGAGGAAATTAACTATTACTTGCATGCAGTGCCATTAGTTGGGTCCCTCCCCCATAGACCAACAGATTATTGATTTCTAAAACGAATTACGCTTTGTTTATTTCATTTTTTTAATACACCCTCACCACCTCTTAACATAAAAGTAGTAATTGATAACCACAAGTTTACCAACCTTAAAACATATTTATAAGTTATTATTCTTATTTTACTGGAACATTCTACCAATTAAAAATACATTGGGTGTTATCTCATTTAAGATGGGCAATTATAACTAATCAAGAAACAATTTTATAATAAAGTAATGAAAAATGAGAATATAATCCGAAGGATATAGAATAATGCAATTTGCCTGTGCACAAATGTAATATTAATTGCCTTAAATAACAAGATGTGTTCATATATGTATGTAAAAGAATCACCCCTTACCTAAAACTAGTGGAAAGAATCAAATAGGTAGGGAGAAAACCCACCAACCCTCTCTTCACACAGTCATTTAGTATCTCACCGACACCAGGGCGCTCCCCTTTTTTCACACAAAAGACATAGATTGCAGCCCGCGAAAGAGGGGAAAAGACAAGGGCGGAGATTCTCTTTAAGAAACTCGATTCAGGACCCAACGATGCATTCAGAGACGTGCTATATCATTAGTCAGACGTTCTAGTGCGACCAATGCGGTCCGTCAAAAGATGGATAACACTTGTAAGAACACCTACTTCCCTGTACCAGTTTTGCTGACTTAGCCGATTCCCCACCCACGGAGACAGGAGGGAAAAAAAGTAAGTGATAAGGATAGAGTTCCGGAATTTGTTCCGGAACTTCTGCTTCGTTATACAGGAGTGTTAGGGTGGGTTGGACGAAAGGGGAAAAAAGAATCAGTAAGCACAGATCCGATAAAGAATATACGAGAGTTATAAATCAGTGGGGGGAAAAACGCTTAGGATTGATTTTGAACTGGGTCTCTCCCTTGGATGGGTAAGTTGACTGAGGAGGATTTTTTTTTAGTATAAATGTCACTGTGTGATTTGATCAGTGGGGATTTTTTTCCCCACAGAAATGATTTTAAGAGGCAGTTATTAGTTTGTTACTTTCTGCAGTTGTAATGAATCTAAAATTAATTTGGAACTGAATAAATTCATTGTTCTCCCCAGTAAACTATATTCTTAGGATTGGAAAGAAAGTAAATTAAGGGTTAAAATGAGTAATTATAGAAGAAGCATGATCCCGATTATAAGAGCATGAAATTTATGAACTAGATCAGTGCGTCTCACACTTTTAATATTTGCGACCAAATATTCAACCATAATTTTCCTCATGCCCCCTCCATACATTAAGAATATATTTAATTCTATAATCCACTCTGACGTCAAAGCTACAATGCGACTTAAGGCACTTAAGTACCATCAGCGTATATTATCTTCTCGCTCATCCAAGGTGTTAAGTGCCTCGGACGTATATATACAGTACGTCTTCCCGAAGTACGATATTTTCTGTGCTATCCATAAAATTATTCCGACGGCACTTTTAAACCCAATAATACAAAAAACTGCAGTTAGAAATTTCATGTACACACACACGTGTGTTTATATATATATTCGTTTTATGCTACACTCTAAAGCAGGGGTACTCAACCTTTTTTTCTACTGGGCTGCATGCATATGTCATCTATTTCACGAGGGCCGCATACATATGTTCAACATGAGGAAAATGGGGGAAGGGGGAGAAATGCTTTAAGACAATGTTTCTCAAACTTTCACTACTGGCGATCCAATTTTCAATCATAATTTTTATCGCCCCCCAAATATAATGTATTGAATGCGATAATAATGCACTTTGGCGCTAAAGCTACAATACGATCATAATTATAAACCGTACAAATTAACAATATAAGTAATTAATTTTGAATATGTTATACTTTTAAGTAATATATACATTAATTTGTTTTTTTTTTTTTACTTTTGAGTTCGATTCACTATAAAAGCGTGTTTTTTTAGTTTGTGATTTTATGATTTTATGATTTTATTTAGTAATTTTATGATTTTTTTTAGTAAACACGATAAAAATCACAATTCTAGTGAATAATTTAATAAAGATAAAATATACTTACGTACTTTCAAGGACTTTTCAATTTTTCTTTGATAATTTGAGAAAAAATCCAATAAAACTAAAGAAAATGTTCCAAATGCGCGTGACCTTAATAAAGGAAATAAATCACAGACACTTTTCGCTAACAATACAGGAATGTAATTTTCCTACAAAATTCTCATATTTTATTCACGTTATTGTATTTTTGCTGTCGCTTGATGATCTACAAATAGCATTTTGAACTTTTTCTTTCTTGTGTCCTTTTGACAAGGTGAAGTGCTACATTTATGGCTCCGTGGTTTTCTTCATAAAGTTCTTTAGGCAGCATTTGAAAATTTCAATTCAACTCAAACTTTTTATGTCTATCGCTTTTCTCATATTTACTATCGCTATCTTAATTAGTATGCATTATTTCAGCAGGTTCTTCAATTGCTTGATCAGTTTCAACTTCCTTCAATAGAGATCACAGATGCCCATTTTTTTATATTCTGCTCATTTACATTTATGAACCAGATTAAGTCGTACAACATTGCAATCAAAACCACAAAATTGTTCATGGGGTAAAGTGTAGCATGTTCATAGTAAATACTTTTGAACAAAAGTGGTCGCGCAGGGAACTTGATCAAAACAAGTACCTGGATTGTAAAAAAAATGTTTGCTACTCTCAAAAAAGAGGCATATTTGTAACAAATCCCTTTCAGTTTCCATTAAGACTGTCTAATAGGAGGATACTGTCAAGGTCACTGTTAACGAATAATCAGTTTTCCCAGAATTAACGATTTCGTGAGTCTGGTTTGACTCTGCGCCTCACATGCAACCGCTCCCATGTTATAAGTGTATTCAATAAAAATATCGATATCAGTTATAAAAAATATTTTTTTAAAACGTTTTTCAATATGCATTATATGTTTCAGAATACTCATAAAAATACGTCTTGACCAAATAATCTTTCAAAGTGCTCAATATGCTTATCAATATATCATAAAACTCATTCATATGGAAAAAGCAACAACAAAATATTATTTACAACTTTTCTAAAAGAAAAAAAAGACGGAGTTAAACATACCAGTAAGTTTGAAGGTCAAATGTATAATAATCAAAAGTAGTTTTTTAGGGGTTAAAAGAAACGTAATAAAAAATATCTCATCGTGGGATTACTGCAAAACAAACAAAATGTATTTTTTTATTTGGTTATAGGATGAAAGATAGCTAATGAGCATTTGAAGTGGAATCTTTTATTTTTGATGATCGCCAGATGATATATGTAAATTGTATCAGTGAAAATGTGTGTTTTTATTATGTCAGAAAGCATTTTGTTTTACATATATATATATACACACACACACACACACACACACACACACACACACACACACACACACACACACACACACACACACACACACACACACATATATATATATATATATATATATATATATATATATATATATATATATATATATATATATATATATAACTTCATAGATATATAGATGGACCTCATAATTATATCCTTGTCCCATTTCTTAAAATAAACCATGTAGATTCCGTAATTAAATAACTTTGTAGATAAATTGTATGGAAGCATGATTCTGAAAAAATCTGGGGAAAACTAACTGTAATAAATTAATTTTTTAATTTAATTAATTTATTTATAATGATATTTCATAAAGGATTAAATAAGTTCTGAGTTAAATTAAAAAACTCCCCAGATAAGTTTATAAATATCATAAAAATACTTTAAAAAAAGAATTGCTTGGTAGTATTTGTTTTTAGTTCAAACTATTCATCTAAATATGTTGGGCAAATAAATTGTTAAACTACTTTAAATTAAATTAGTGTTTTATCTACCAAAATTGATAGTAAGTATTTTTTAACATGTAAGTTCCAATGCAAATACTCAATAATTTCAAAAAATATATAGAGAGAAATTTATCAAAGATAAAAATGATCTCTTACTGCTTATATTTAATCATTTTTTTGCAAAAGAAATATCACACACACACATTTCCACATGATGTTTACATATATATATTGACCATTATACTTAAGAGTATTTAGTGTAAAATTGAAAATGATGAATATGTTTAGGATTACAAAAATTAAAAAAAAACTTCAAAGGGATATGAGAAATTAATAATGAAACTAGTTTTCTTCTTTCACAGTGCAAATGAATTAAATTCATTATCAACATTTATTTTTCCCCTTTATTTATCTTAATTAAATTTTATTTTCAAATTGAAAAAAAAAAGATTATTTTGGATTTAATTACAAATAAGATAAAATCATCGTACAAAACGTCCATAAAGAACTTCCAAAAACACAGCTTCAATTTATTCTGTTACTCATTTTACGGCTTTAATATTTTCTGTTGCCAAAAAAAAAATTAAAGAATTACTCGCAATTAAAACACACAGGGAGAGAACTGTGCATTTTTCTGTGAAAAGCACAGTCAATTCTTTATTAATTTGACTTAAATGAAAAGACTCAAATGAAAAGGATTAACGAGCGTTTATTGTTTTGCCCCCCACATTGTCCCTCCCCCCATCGAATTTTTTCAATAGTACATTCACAATGGGGGAGTCAGTGTTAATTTCATTTTGTTTTGCTTTTTTTTCCCTTTTCCCCCTCGAAAGCTTTTAACGGAAAACAAACGGAAAAAGGTTCTCTATTGTGTTCTTTTTTCTCGTGAAATCTAATTACATGGCACTGTGCGAAACTTATTACCCAATAAACCAAGTACCTTTTACATGACTTATTTTGTGTCACCTGTTTGCATTTTTCGACGATTAATTGAATTTGCTTCTTTTTTTTTTTTTTCTTTTTTTAAAGAACAAGAAGAGATAATTTTTTTCTTTCTTTTCACATATCCAACTGCGACGTCCTCTTGATTATTTTAGTCGCTTGATTAAGTCTCTTTTATCGCGGAAACTGAATTTTTGTTCTTTTCCCTCCCTCTCCACCCCCTTTTGCCTTTTTGGGCAGTTCCAATTTGATTTCGAGATTTCGTTCGTTGTGAAAATGCGTTTCTTTTCATACTTTTCCCGTGTAAGAGGAATAAGCGATATAATCGATATGATGGATTACTCGGAACTCTTTTGGAAAGTTTTTGAAGAGGAATTAATTGAGAATTGTATTTAACGCTTGCTTGGGCATTCTTACCCGTGCTTTTTCTGGGTCCGTTTGTTCTTCCTTTTGAAGAAAAAAAAAGTTTCTAATGAAATGCTTTGATGATAAAGATAATTAATTTTCCAAAAGCGATTAATGTAAAAAATGTATTGGAAAGGAAACAAACAGGCTGTAGTAAATCTTCAAGCGACTCAAAAATACGTATAATTAATATAAGATTAGGGTATAAGAAGTAAGGGAAAATATATTTATTTTTATATTTCCATTATATTTACGAATTAACTTTTATTAATAGTTAAGCTTTTGGGAATTGATGTGATATGGGAGGTATTTGAAGTACTATGATTATTTTATGTATTCCTGTAATAGGTACCATACAGTTGCATATATAAGCCGATAATTTTTCGAATCTTTTTAAGTAAAAATAAGGAGATAGGCTTATATTCGGATCAGTTAATCTTGAAAAAAAATTAGGATTTTTATTTTTTACATGTTTTAGTAGTCATGCGCGAGTGATATTAATCCTTTAACGTCTTGGTTGTTTGAAGATAACTTTTCTTCTAGAAAAAGGAAAAAATTCCACGAAAACCCTTCAAGGTCAGTGTCGGAATTCAATTTTCGGAACAGTTCGTAAAATTCTCAATTGCTTGTCGGGATGTCTGAATGCGTATGACTATCACGGGGTCGTTTTTTTCCTTTAGGGCATGGAAAACAGGTCGACGATCACGTGATATATGTACAAATTTCTCCTACTAATTTTCTAAAAAAAATGGCGCAAAATGTAGGATTTTCACAAATAAAGTACAAGATAACAATCGAATGGAAAAATATGTTAGTTTTATAAAGGTTTACCACAAATTAAAATATTTTCGGTAGCGTTTTACTTTGGAGTCATTCGATCGGATAATATTTATCTTTTTTACCCACTTAGTAACATATTAATCCTAATGGTGACATATTTGAAAATTATTTTTTTTTCAGTTTGCCTTATATACCGGTTTTAAACTATGGGTAAATTTTTGAACACAAAACGTACTCTCGGCTTATGTTAGGAAATACAGTGAAAATCATTTAACTCGAAACTGAGGAACTGAAATTATTTTAGTGTTAAAAGAGTTCCGCGTGAAAGTATATTGAAATGAAAGAAAACATATATTCACTAATATATATTTATTTACATAGATATGTATACTTACAAGCATTTATTAAAAATTAATGACACAAAAACATTTACAAGAGCTTAAAGAAAATTAATACAAAATTTTAGAGTTTTTTGAAAAACAAAAGTTTTGAGCTGTTTGAAAATAATCTGATATTTTTCTTTGCATTTTCTTTTTTAGCTTCAAATTGTCAACAAATTTTTCGATGTCACCCATTTTGTTATTCATTTCCCTATTTGAATGTGAATCTAAATAACAGCGCATACTTTACATTTCAAATGACGCGGCATCAGGAGTTGCATTATTCCTTTAGATTCCACCAGCAGAATCTACATAAATAATATTTTTGGGGCTTTGCGCACAATTCAAAATGCTTTTGTCTGCCATATTTAGGGCTATACACATATTATCATGAACTACTGCAACGAATATTTCGGATTTCGGATAATACACTTGGACAGTCCTATAATACAGAAACTATCCTTCCCTAGAAGGGAAATATTTTCATGTTAAGCGATTTTCGTTTCGTGTTAAGAGAAAAATGTTTGAAAATACATAGTAGTTTGTGGGCATCGTTCGATAATCGATATTTTGTCTTAAGAGTTTTGGCGTTAAACGTATTTCACTGTATATGATATTGACTGTAAATTTGAAATTTAATAATAAAAAGTTTATTTTAAAGAAAAAAGATTCTGTTTAATTATTATTAGTTAAAATATGACTTAAACATCTTATTAAAACACTGCTTAAGTTTTAAATTATTCTTTCCATCTCATCCACAACAGTAATTCCCCAACTACTTACCCACGGTTTTCCTAAAATAGGATATAGTCTACGGTATTGTTAAATTATTAATTGACGCAATTGATATATAATACATTTTAATAATTAAACTGTAATAATTCAAATAATAGATTACTGCATATATTCATACACTTAAATAAATCCCTTCTTGTTTTGAAAATCAGTTTAATAACACGGTAAATTGATTGTGGAATAGTTTAAAACGCAAACAATGCACTCTTCAGAAATGAAATAGTTAAAAGAGTTTGAATGACTAACACAAGTTTATTCTTAACACAAAAACAAATAATTGGTTTTACGTCAATATTTAATGCGAAGTTATTAAAAAATCAAACACAGCATACAATAATCTTGTTAATTATGCTTGATTTTATTTTTTGCTTTTGTGAACCTTTTCTATTGTTAAAAATCTAAATAGAAGACTTATTGAAATTCCTTTGGGTAGTTTAGTTGCCCTTTTTACTAAAGGTCTATGTAGAATGTCTTAGTAGAATAATTTAATTACGTGTGAAAAGTGTAAAAATTAATTTTAATCAGTATAACTGAAATATTAAATGACAATTACTGTTTAAAATACCTGGGAATTTCAATTAGAAATAATTAATTTATTTATTTTCAGTATTAAAAAGATTTCTTGCCTTAATTATGAAAACTGCTCAAAGTAAGTCTGTTTCATCAAAATAGCTTAAGTTTAAATGTATTGAAGCTATTAAAAGAAATTATTTTAAAAAAAACCTTTTGTTTTAAAATTAGAATCTATTAATGCAAAAAGAAAACTTATTCTTGAAATAAAATGATTCTAAAGACACACCTGTGCTACACTTCAGCAGAATGAGAGACTCACTTGATTTTAAGCAGATTCGTTTTACGTACGAAATAACCATTTTTTTTCAATTTTTAAACAGCTGCTCTTTTACGGAACATACCCTACACAAATTAATATTTGTAAAAAATCCTACAATCTCATAAGTGAATTATGTATTTTACATGATATATTTTGCTGCTGCATTAAAAACAGTCCACAGTTATAGTATCAAGAATTGTTTTTAAAGTATCAAACATTTCTTCAAAACCATATTTATTCATAGAAATTTTGCAAAGAATTAAAGAACAAAATGACATTCTTAGCAAAAAAATATAATCCCCAATAAATTTAATCTAAATGTATTTGCGTAAGATAGCACATCAATAACAATTGGGTACTTATGTATTATTCAATCGACCTATTTCGCCAAATCAAAAGACGTCGCCAAATGCTGTCGTCATTATCATTAACGTATTTAGCGTGATCGGTAAACCTCTCCATTATTGGATGCATATTTCATCTTTTGGCGACGTGTTTTGATTTGATGAAATGGATCAACAGATTTAATTAAAACTTCAGTTTACATTCCCATTAATTTTCAATAACAATAGTGTTATAGAGAGTTTGGACGTTTATTTTTTCTCAGCCAAAGATGTATTGTGGCTTAACGGTGTTCTCCAGGAAAATAGAGAATATTCCTGTAGAAAATGCAGAATAGGTAGAAGGATCATGGTGATAAAATGATAAGCCAATGTTACCTTTGTGATAAAAATATACCTCGAGACAGAAATAAAAAGAAATTATTGAAAGGAAGGGCTCGTTTTAACCTTTAGAACAGAGATTCTCAATTTTTTCAATGTGGTACATTTAACAAATTCAAAATTTTGGCAATACACTAACAATAAAATGCTTAACCCTTTATCTACCGGCAGTATTTATAGAGTAGCACTCACTTTGGATTATAGAACAACCATTTTACGAATACTCTGATTATTTTATAGGAGTATAATTCCTTTCTTCCTCCGGTGGCTCGACGAACTGACAGCTGAGGTGCATTAACCTTCTCAAGAATCCATTTCCATGCCAGCCTTCTTCCTGCTAGTGTTCTCCATTTTTTTTAGTTTTAAAACTATTAGTTCCTTTTCTAGGCCATCAATCCAACATTGATTTTAGCTCTGCATTTTCTCTATGTGCCAATTGGAGACTTTTTTTAGTGGAGCGGTCATCTTCCATTCTGACAGCGTGTCCTGCTCATTTTTAATTCGTTGCACTTTGATGAAATTTGCAGATGTCAGATATTTATAAGAGTGATAAGCTCTAAATTTGTTCTTAATCACCAGTGCTATTTTCTTAAATTCCTCAAAAAAAAATAAGGTACTGAACTTGTAGATAATTATCGCATATTCTCATCACGATTCCCATTTGTATGTTCCCGTCTTATTCTCATTAATTCTCACTCTCCCATTTGAGGGCCTCTTTCTCTACAGATAAAATGGCTTGCTATGGTGGGTGGGTGTTCGAGAAACGATATCAATGTCATCAGTAAAGCCAACAATTGTATTTTGATTTTTTTAAGGAATATATCCTATGGTACTGAAGTTGAAATATCTTACAATTTGTTTAATGTTAAATTAAAAGAAAACACGCTACTGCATCTCTCTTGCCTGTCGAACGACGTTTTTTTATCCAATGGGGAAAAATCATTCTGTATTTTGACCATGATCTTTGTTTTGTTTAATGCCAGGCTTATCAGCCTTCATAACTGGTCAGGAATTTTAAACTTTTTCATTGATTTGATAAGAGAGAGTATAATTCATAATTAAAAAATGACGGCACACTTCAAGAGCTAGGCAGCACTTAGAAGTGCCTGGCACAGTAGTTGAGAATCAATGCTCAAAAGGCGGTAACTGTATAAAAATAAAAGATGAAGCAAAATTCTCTGTTAAACGATTTTGCAGCAATTTTGTGCTGATTACACTTTCATGCGACATTGGTTTTGGGGTGATTTCTTTTGTTTGAGAAAAAGAAATCATCTTATTTATACTAAAGCTCCGGAATAAAACTTCAGTTTACTCTCAAAAGCTAAAGCTTGATAATTTTATTATATTTTCATAATTGAAAAGTCGTGAACCATAACAAAATATATCTATGATAAAATATAAGTACATGCTACGTCTACATCTGAGAGAGAGATTTTCTACATTGTGTAGATTTTTGTAAGGAATTTCTAAGGTATAAAATTAATTGGATATCAAAATTAATTTGGAAACTTAAGTACGTTTGATGGAGAGAATTTCTTTCTCATAAATGTTAAGCCAAACTTCAAAAATGGGCGATACATAGCAATGGTTAAATGTTTTCTTATACACATTTCCTTCTCGGTATGCAAACTGAATAATTCTTACCTTAATAAAGGGTTTTAAAATGAATATTTTAGCAATTATATGTACTATAACTAACTAAATGAAGATTCAAAATATTCCTAGTTATACAAAGTGTTATTAATTTTGAAATAATAAATTCATTTGTTGAATAATTCATACGCGCCGTTTTGCATAAACAAGAATGGGTTTAAATATTTTGTTACATAATATAAAGGAATTTAATATATTGTTTTTAAATAAAAAACAAATATTATTTATAATTAATTAACTTTTACTAAGAAAGTATTATAATAATTAAATAATAGCATAGATATTAATGAATTTTCAATTACTGTTTACAGGCTGCCGAAAGCAGAATATTTAAGCTACACAGTACCCTAAAAATTTCATTTTACACGAAAAGGTGCATATTTTGGTGGCCCAATATCATTGAAATGCTTGCCACGAAATTTTCAGATCTGTTATCAAATTAGTTTTTAATACATTTGGAAGATTTTTATGAGCTATGGTTTGGTTTCGGTTCAGCACCGACATTTTCCCATATATATATATATATATATATATATATATATATAAGTAAATTAATTAAAAATATTTTCGAGCTTTGAGCATTTTGAAATGGTTATTAATTCAATTTTTTCATTACTAAAATCATTTCTGCTTGATTATGTTTTGAGTTTTTTGACGTTCTCATAATTAATTAATAAAGATTGTTCATGGCCAATTTTGCTTTTAAAAATAATTTACATAACTTAAAAAGATTTAACATTAATTTTTTTTCTGTAGAGAAAATGCCATAGCAAATGCGTTCTGGTTTTCTGTGGCTTTAAGTATTTCGAAGAGATTGAGATACTACTGAAAATGATGCATCTGAAATCGGTCTCAGCTGATTCTGCGGTGGAAGCAATTCTGGTTCCGTGCTGCGAGATATAAACTCCCAATATTTCCTTGATCCCACCAGGCACATTATACTAAACATATTGTGTACACTATATTTTTAATGCAAGAGTCTTCAGCAGGCTAAAACTTCCACTTGCTTTACTTTAATTTAAAACTGAAAGACGCATAAGAATTTTATGAGTGACGACTATTTTTAGCTTAAGTTAGTATCATTATTATGGCGCCAATGCTGCGTGTTTCAAAACTTGAGAAATAATAAGGGTTAAAATAAAGCTGAATAAACTGACGTCCTAAAAAGGCTATCAAACGTATTATGCATATTTTTGATTCAAATATATTTTTGGATCGCCTATTACAATAAACTGATGTTTAATGTAGAACATACATTGGAAAACTAACATATTAAAAAATTAAAGTTCTACGGGCATTATAAGTTTTGTTTTTTGTGGCTTTTAAACTTTAAATGCATTTTCTCAGAACTATTTTGAAGGTATAGTGTTTTCTAATCTAAGGCTTTTTTCCTGTTCAAGATAGAGCCTTGAATTTTTGTATATACTCCAAATGTGTTTCTATAAAATTTAGTATGGATTTGAAACTGAGAACTCTAGTTATATTTTTTCTAAAAAATGCTAAAGTTGATATTTTAAAAATTTTCGTGTTTTTTCAGGTTTTTTCTAGAAAAATAATTATTTAAAAATCGACAAGGGGAGTAGATTTTCAAATCCATATAATTATTGTTTGTAATAATCTAAGAATCATAAATAACTTAAAATTACTAAAGAAATTTAAAGGGTGAGTATTTATAAGGTTTGAAAAAACTTCAGAAATACCTAATTTTTTAAAATTGTAAAAATAATGGCTGATGTGTGACTTTTTAGAATCAGCTTACAATAATAATCTAAATATAAAACATCAACTATTTTTACTGTAACTGCTTAAAAGAATTTTTTGAGATACGTGTAGCCTTAAAGAATCAAACCTTATTCATCACGTAAGATACCGTGATGTGAAGCTATACAGGTTGGGGCTTAAGTCACGGCAACTATTTTTCTTGTAGATATGCGATCGGACACAAACGTATATGTGTCGCGCGTGGAAGTTCTGCAGGCACAGTGTGTATACATAATATCAGATAGCTTTGTGATGATAGCTGGTAGTAGCTCAGTGAGGGGAATGTGAAATGAATCAGATGGTGAGTGCCGTGCAAGATGGAATAACACATGTTGAGCAGCGCACGCTTTACATCAAATATACTGTTCTACTCAGGGAGAATGTGATGGAGTGTCACGGTGAATTACTGGAAGCCACTTTGAATAATACCCTACCATACCGGCACGTAGTATCAGATTACACCTTACTTTACCTATCCCTGGCGGATGGTGGTACACTCCTTCCCTATTCTCACAGGTATATACTAACGTGGTGGCTTATACCACATATACCTTCCTATCTGGTGCTCCCATTCCACCTACCTGGCGTTCTTCCACTACTTATTCTCTGGTTGTTGGCTTCCCTATAACAGCATGTGGTGTTGTGTATATGCGTTGCATGGCAAGCATTTGTTTTGTTGCTATAATATTCCTTTGTTTTTATAGGTGGCACTCTCCACTGCCTTTTTCTCCCTTTATTATTTCTCACATTACAGTTTTTGTACATTCAC
>BMAU01006804.1:0-17938 GCA_019973935.1 Trichonephila clavipes
GGGCAGCACTACCAGTGCGAAGACATGATATCCACTTGACTCGACTTCGCATTGGTCACACTCGTTTCACACTGAGCAGGCACCTTCTGTTGGGTGAAAATGCCCCAGAATGTCCCTCGTGCAAAGTCCCATATTCAGAATATCATATTTTTAATAGATTGTCCCGTTTTTTAACCGTCATCGCGTCACCTTCTTTCATACATCTGTTTTAACCTTATCTGACTTGGTGGGGGAATCTCCCCACCGAAACCTTTTTGCCTTCCTTTTAAAGATTGGATTTTTACATTTAATTTGATTTGTATGTTTCTTTGTATTTTTAATATATTTTATGTATGTATGCATGCATGCATGCATGCATATATGTGTACATATACTTTTAAACATATATATTTTTAAAATAATACGGCTTTTATTTTAACAAGTGTTTGGCGCAGCTTTGCCATATTTGGCCCTTGCGCCACTAAACCCCACATTCACTTCACTTCACTTCACTGCACGGTCGTCTAACATCCGGCCGTTTATGGATAGGATGAAGCTTCATATTTCTGAACTCGACCTACCTAACGTGCATATCCAGCAAAGGAACCTTTTCCTATTCCAACCTTGGAGTACGCCACGGTTCCATTATATCAAACCTTTTGCCACTTACAGTAAATCCACTGTAGCGCCTGTCGTCTTTCAACGCGTCTTCGCCTACCACCGCAGTCAGTTTAGTAGTTATTCGACCATCTACACAGATGGTTCGAAACGTGCAGATTACGTTGGCTGTGGAGTTGTGATTGAAGATATTATGCACGGTTATCGGCTCGACACTTGCAGCATTTTCACTGCCGAAGCTGTCGCCATTTACCGTGCACTTCAATTAATCGACTCCAATATGCCCCGTAAATACTGCATCTATACTGACAGCATGACTGTACTAGAAGCGCTTGAAAACTATAACGATCGACGCCATCCAGTGGTTAGTAAAATACTCGACATTACGAATCGACTGTACAGAAAGGGTTTCGATATCGTGTTTTGCTGGCTACCAAGTCACGTAGGAATCATAGGCAACGAGCAAGCGGACAGCGCGGCAAAGTCGGCGACGACCCATCTGCCGCTAGCAGTTCCGCTATCGGATATGAAGCGCGTCATCCTGCATCATATTTTTAAGCTCTGGCAGGAATCATGGAGTCAGCAGTTGGATAACAAACTGCACTCTGTGAAACCTGTCATAGGAGCATGGCCTGTGATGCCCATGCGAAGAACTGATGTCAAATTGACTCGTCTTCGCATTGGCCATACTCGCTTAACACACATGCATTTGTTGTTTGGAGAACACGCTCCTGAATGTCCTTCATGCAATGTCTCTTACACTGTTCATCACATTTTAATCGATTGTCCAGTTTTTAACCATCATCGCATCACCTTTTTTAATTCATCACATTTAACTTTACCTGACTTGGTGGGAGAAATACCCCTCCAAAACCTATTTGCTTTTATCAGGAAAATTGATTTTTTATTTTTAATTTGACTTTTTAAAATCATTTACCTTGACATTTAATTTTTATATATGTGCATGTGCAGGCATGCACATCTATAATTCTTCTGAGTCTATACTGTGTGTTTTTAACCTGTTTTTAATATTTCAACAAACGTGTGGCGCGTTTTAGCCAGGTCTGGCTCTTGCGCCATAAACCTTCACACTCACTCACAAGGGACAATTACTTTTAACTCCAACGAAACACAGAAAATAATTTTTTTTTCAATACCCCTGCCCCACTTGGTGGGGAATTCTCCTCACCAATCTGTATTTTTACATATATTACTATTAACTTTTATGTACATAAATTTTAAGATTTTAAATATTTTTAACAGAAATATTATAAACTTTTAATGTTTTAACAAATGTTCGGCGCAGTTTAGCCAAGATTGGCTCTTGCGCCAATAACCCCAAAATTCACTCACTCCGCTATCGGATATGAAGCGCGTCATCATGCATCATATTTTTAAGCTCTGGCAGGAATCATGGAGTCAGCAGTTGGATAACAAACTGCACTCTGTGAAACCTGTCATAGGAGCATGGCCTGTGATGCCAATGCGAGAGGACGTGACGTCAGATTGACTCGTTCGCATTGCATAAATTTCGCTTCACTCACAGTCATGTATTATTGGTGCAGATGCTCCTGAATGTCCGTCATGCAAGGTCTCTTACACTGTGTCACATTTTAATAGATTGTCCCGTTTTTAATAATTATCGCATCACCTTTTTTTTTTTTAATTCATCACATTTAACTTTACCTGACATGGTGGAGAAATACCCCACCAAAACCTATTTGCTTTTATCAGAAGAATTGGATTTTTATATTTAATTTGACTTTTTAAAAATGTTTTAACTTTTAACTTTATTTTTTTATATATGTGCATGCAGGTATGCACATAAAAATAAATTTGATATATGTAATTGTATTTTTCATGTGTATTTTACATGTTTTCATATTTTAACTAACGTGTGGCGCAGTATGGCCGAATTCGGCTCTTGCCGCCATAAGCCTCCAAATTAACTCAACTCCACTCACCCTCAACAAACTGCATAGCATTCATCCTTCCACTTCTCATTGGGCAGCACTACCAGTGCGAGGAACATGATGTCCGCTTGACTCGGCTTCGCATTTAATTCTACACTCGCTCACGCACAGGCACCTTCCTGTTGGGTGAAAATGCCCCAGAGAATGTCCCTCATGCAAAGTCATATTCAGTTTGTCATATTTTTAATAGATTGTCCCGTTTTTAACCGTCATCGCATCACCTTCTTTCATACATCTGTTTTTAACCTTATCTGACTTGGTGGGGAAACTCCGACCAAACCCTTTTGCCTTCCTTTTAAAAATTGATTTTTACATTTAATTTGATTTGTATGTTTCTTTGTATTTTTAATATATTTTATGTATGTATGCATGCATATATGTGTGTACATATACTTTTAAACATATATTTTAAAATTATACGGCTTTTATTTTAACAAGTGTTTGGCGCAGCTTGGCCAAAGTTGGCCCTTGCGCCACTAAACCCCACATTCACCCCCCTAGGGGTCTCAGTACCACCCTTTTAGCCTCTCCTGCGAGGGATACTAATTGGGCAGCGGAAAGGATCCTTGCGGGGAAGGGTATGCGGCGGAAGAGTTGCGTGCGTCGTCGGTGACGGCTCCAAGGAACGCTCTGCCGAAAGCGGTCCCAGAGGACGAGGAACTTGGTTGCGGATGGCTAGGCGGCGGGGACTCCTTCATATCAAATCCTCTGGCTTCGGCTTTGGACCGTGCCCGGCAGCACGTTATGGGGGGTTTTTCCGGTGTCTAGCTTTTGAAGAATCCTCCGACTGTTACACTGGGCACGTTAGAAAAAGTGTGTGGGAATTCGTGGCCCTGTCGGGGCCGCGATGGAACTAGAGTAATCCTTGTTGCCAAAAAATGGAGACAACAAAAGAGAATAGCGTTTTGGCTCCGGAAAGGCTTTCGTCTCCAGCGAAAAAAAAAATTCTCTCCTTCCTGGGCCGACCGTGTCGAGTCTTCGACACCGTCAGCCAGTCTCCATTTTATTAACTCCTCGCCCATCGACCCCTCAGGGGGCTCACCTTCTTTAGGTGAGTACGGGTTTCACGCTCCCGAGGTGCCCTAGTGATCTTTTCCTTCTCCCTAGGGGTTTACTGTCTTTGGTAAACACGGGCTTCACGAATCCGGGGAACCCTAATGATCCTTCTCTATTTTCGGCCCTCTTTCTTGCCATTCCAATTTCCCTTTTCTTTTCACGTCCACACCACAGACCTACATTGGACATTGTTCCAACTTTATTTTTTTCTAGTAAAAAAATTGATATTTTTTTTACAGCCGTATTATGGTTTGCATTTTATATTATGTTCTTTTAATTAGATTTTTTAAATTTCTTTCCATATTTTGATTTTGTTGCTTCTTTTATGTTCGATTATTGATTTTTTTGTGTTCAACTTATTATCTTTATTTTTCTGCCACGAAGTCCTGTGGCAGACCAGGACTGAGTGGAATGAAGTTGTGTCTGATGGGTTTTCACTATTGGTATGATGACACAACGGACTGCTCCCTGGGAAAACTGGCACTTGGAGCGGGGTTTTGAACTTTTGAGGACCTTTGGACTAGTGTGGTGGGGTCTTGGAGAAAGCGGACATGTAGAGGGTACAGGAGAAAAGCTGAGTTTTGCGTCTCAGGCCGCCAGATAGTACAGGAGCCCGGGGCAGCCTAACCAGCATGTCCTGGCTGCTCTATCAGCTGGTGTATAATCCCGCCTGTCTTGTAGTTCCAGGTGGTGCCTGGATGGGGTCCTGCATTGCAGAGCGGGGGCTCTCCCGAGGCCACTACTGGTTGCTGACTCTAGGGAAAGCCCTGCCAAACTGGTCCTCTGAAAATCAAAAGGAATTCTCCTCCTCCTTTCTAAAAAAAAATTCAAAATAAGAAAAAAATTCAAAACGCATCTTTTAAAACCCCCACCCTACCCTTCCCAACACATGATGCGCATGTATTACCCGCTCGCAACATTGATACTGTTTCTACGCATACTCGATTTTTATTAATTTCTCTTCCGAACAATGAAATGCCCAATAAATCTCCTTTTGCTGTTCACAAAGCCCTTATTGGAATAAGTGGCGAACCCAAGACCGTAAAAGGTTTACGTTCCGGGGATTTACTAATTGAAACTAATTCCGCTATTCAAACAAAGTCGTTTCTCCTCGCCAAAACCTTTTTAAACTCTCCTTTAATTGTCACTCCGCATAAATCTCTTAACTCTTGCAGAGGTGTTATTTCAGAACCTGACTTGTTGACCACTTCTGAATCTGAAATCCTTGAAGGATTTTCAGATCAGGGTGTGATTCAAGTCAGAAGAATTACAATAAAAAAGAATACTACAGTTTTTCCTACAAAGAATTTAATTTTAACATTTAATAGCCCGAATTTACCTACTTCAATTAAAGCTGGATATCTTAATTGCAAAATTCGCCCGTACATTCCGAACCCTCTGCGCTGTTTCAAGTACCAGAGATTCGGTCACTCTCAAACTTCCTGTCGCGGTCAACTTACTTGCTCTAGATGTGCATCTGTTGGACATGCTTCTACAGATTGCATTCTAGAGCCTAAATGTTTTAACTGTTCTCAACCGCATACTGCTGATTCAAAACTTTGCCCGAAGTGGAAAACCGAAAAGCAAATTCAAGAAATTAAAACTAATAAAAATATAACATATGTAGAAGCCCGAAAATTAAGTCCCACAAATGTCTCACACTTATGCTCAATCTGCCAAATCCTCTAATAAAAACAGTTCTACTCAAACAGATGAAAATATAACGAAAATTAAATGTCCACCTTTGGAATTACTTCAACCCCTTTCATCCAAGACAAGAACAAATTTATCAATATCTACTCCTGATGTTTCTACATCATCCTCTTCAACCCAAGTCCAACTCTTGCCGTCCACCTCTTCAATATGCACTAACGTGTGGCGCAGTATAGCCAAATTTGGCTCTTGCGCCATTAAACCCAACAATCACTCACTCACTTCAATATCCACTAGTAACTCAGAGTCTCAACCACCTATTCCTACATGTAATGATGCACCTTCCAACAATATGGTCACCCCTATTGAATCATCTTCCTCAATCATACCAACTTCCTCATCACAGTCCGTTATTCAACCACCCTCTCATTCTAATACAGTACAGGATGCCAAGAAACTAGCAAAAGCACGATCAAGGAAAAGAAAAGAATTACTGAAAAAAATGAAGGAAGCAATAATAGACATTAAAATGAATCCTCATAGACCTAAAAAACCGGCATCTGATGAGTATACAACGGATGAGGAAGAAATGATTGTCTACGACGTGGAAGATAAAATTGAATCAAATCCCGATTACGTGAAATAAAATGGTAAGACCTATTACAAGGGACAATTACTTTTAACTCCAACGAAACACAGAAAATAACTTTTTTTCAATACCTGTCCAACTTGGTGGGGAATTCTCCCCACCAATCTGTATTTTTACATACTATATTTCTATTAACTTTTATATACGTACATTTTAAGATTTTAAATTTTTTTTTACCAGAAATATTATAAACTTTTAACGTTTTAACAAATGTTTGGCGCAGTCTTTAACTGTATCTAGAACAGACTTTTTCTTTTCGTGTCAACCAAACTAAGATTGAATTTTTTTGATTTTCTAAACAAATGTTTCCAATCACTTTTACCTGTTTTCAATCAGAAAAGTCGGCTATGCATTGAGAATTTGTTTTAGAAAAAAGTTTGCAGGTCAAACAAAAAACGCTACTAATACTAGTTGAATAACACAGTCATCTTTCCAGCATTTAGCCATTTTTA
Source organism: Trichonephila clavipes (assembly GCA_019973935.1). Classification (NCBI taxonomy): domain Eukaryota; kingdom Metazoa; phylum Arthropoda; class Arachnida; order Araneae; family Nephilidae; genus Trichonephila; species Trichonephila clavipes. Next base: position 6,381 of record BMAU01006804.1, read on the forward strand.
ATTAAATGATTATACAAAAATATCTTTTGTTCTTTGTATTCTTTTACCGAAACAGAATATATATTGTTTGGATCTTGAAATAGGAATCTTGTTTGGATTTGAAAATAACTCATTTCATGTGAAAGGATATAATAGATTTTGGCCACGAACCCACGTCAACGTATTTATCAAACTCAAAACCAACATTTTTTAAACACTTTTCGGTCGGGGCATTACTGATGTCTCTGGCTCTTTTGTTCTTTGTATTCTCTTACCGAAACAGAATATATATTGTTTGGATCTTTATTTTGAAAATAACTCATTTCATGTGAAAGGATATAATCAATAAAATTATTACTTAGAGATTTAGAGGCCACGAAATCACGTCAACGTGTAATTCTTAAACTCATACCCAACATTTTCTAAACACTTTTCGGTCAGGGCATTACTGATGTCCTCTGGCTGAACAATATCTTTTTCAGAAGGCTGCTGGTCATCGAGATCTTGCATATTTTTATCATTAATATTTGATTATTGTGTTTCTCTGTTTTCTTTGGATAAATTCCTTTCGCTTGTTAATGTATTTGCGTTTCTTATATTCTTGTTACTTTGTTCCATTGTAAGAAAAGTTAAAAATTTGACACATTTAAATTTTTCTTTTTCTCAATTTAACAGTAATTTTCGTTTTTCCGCTACACTTTTATATTTTCTGCCAGATATATTTATATTGCTAAGTACTTGATTTTCCTGAAAAAAAATTTAAAAGCTTAGACATAAAATTACGATAACACAATCGAGTATGCTTAATAAACTTAAAACATTCTATGAATTTTTACAAAACAATATATTATACTTCTGAGATAATTGAAAAAGTACCTAGTCAATTAACAATAAACAAAAAATCCTTGTCAATACTCACTGAAACCTAAAACGCTGATTATTATTATTTACTAGCTGCATGGCCCGGCGTTGCACGGGCTCTCTCTACTTTTATAACTTTTCCCTTTCTTTCACAAAATCAGAGCTTCTAATACTCATTTTCAAAATGACTCCCCCTCACCCCGCTTAGGCCCAGCGTTGCACGGGCTATTCCTAATTTTATAATTTTCCCCTTTCTTTCACAAAATCAAAGCTTCTAATACTCATTTTCAAAATGACTCCCCCCTCCACCGCTTAGCCCGGCGTTGCTCGGGCTTTCTCTTTTCCTCGTGACACCAGCATTTCTGTGTGTGTGTTTGTACGCGTTAGGTTTCTTGCCCCTCTCTATAGCCCGAACACGGTTTTTTTTAGTGTAAAATTATTGTTCTATCTTCCCCTCCTTCTCACAGATAAGATATAGCTTCAAATATCGATGTATGACTTATAAAAAAATATTGCGTCAGAATTAAAAAAATTATTAATGTGAAGCAATAAAAAGAAAACGATTCTGATGCTAAGAGTAGAACAAAAAACGTTTCTATGAATCTAAAATAATAAAATAGATTTCAGATTTTCATGAATCAATCAATCGTTACATATAGTTAGCTTATCATTTCGTAATGAAACACAATAAAAATAATCCTTTTAAAAACATATATATATATTTATTAACATCAAATCTCTAAGTAATAAACGAAAGAAAAATTAACAGATAGCTATTGAAATTATTGCTTTTTTCTGAACGTTTGATAAAACATACAAATATATGAGTAAAAAAAAGTATGGGGGAAAGCCTATATATATACACATGTACTGAAAAAAACATTAAAAAAACCCCGATCTGATAAGAACATTTTAATGTTTCATTTTAATTTTTACCTTTTTCATTCCACTAAAAAATTTAAACTTTAAAAAGTAGCATAATGCGAAAAAAAAAATAAAAAGTTTCTTCCTCTTCAGTTTCGAACCTGGGAACAACCGGTTCATAAAGCAGCGCTTTAACCATCTAAGCTGTCACTTACTTCGGGGAAGAGCATTGAATTGAGCTTTAAAATAAAGGTAGATTTTTTTCAATTTGCCATTTCGTTAAAGTAAAAAAAAATTTTTTTTTTCCGGCTTCATTTTTAAGTTAATGCTTTCAAATTTCATATATCGATTGAAAACAACGGTAATTTTTAAACAAAAAACTTTAAAAAAAAAGTAATGTTTACATAATTATCGCAAAAGGGAAAAAAAATTGAAAAACACATTGTTTTTTTAAACCGTAGTTTTTAAGATATTTTATCAATCGTTGTACAGATTATGTATAATATTGTTCTACACGTGGAAAAAAAGTTTCATTTTTTAATAATAGTTAGTTTCTAAGAATCTAAAATAATAAAATAGATTTTAGATTTTCAGGAATCAATCAATCGTTACATATAGTTAGCTTAAAAATGTCTCTAAAATGCATTTTGATCCAAAATAATAGACGATGTACTTTTTAATTAACAAAGAATTAATTTATTTCATTTTAGTTTTAACCTTTTTTATTCCACTAAAAAAAATTTAAATTCAAGGCGAAGTAAATGATCTTTCCGATTATCTGCAGATGGCGCCACGTGCATAATAAAATACTAATTATGCATTTTAAGGTTTTTAATTAATATCTTTTTAACTAATTGAAATATCAGAATATAAATGGTCAAAACGGATTGCTGGGATCATTCCCGAAATTTTAGTACCTTCGGCTAGTTTCTGCGTCTTGGGGTTCGTGAGAAAATTGGGCGACATCCTTTTCTATATACCTACATAGATACGTTTGTTTACCTACGAATTTTAATAGTGTAGATTGGCCCATCAGTTTAAAGGGGTACTTAAAAAATTTAGAATTGCCCCACCTTAAATAAGAATTGTTTTTCCGTTGTCATCCATTACTTGTTGCCACTCCCTATATTTAAAAAACCCCGATTTATTACGAAAATCAAGATCACTTTACATTTATCCATAACATTTGTGGGAAATCTCCATAATCCACATAAAATGATTATTTTTTTCCATCCTATAGAAGTAATTAAGTTACTCATCAGAAATTTTAAGACAACATGCATATTTATGGGAAATTCTGATGCTTTCAACCTTTGAAATTTGAATATACAGAAAATACTTAATCATAAATTCATTTACCGTATTTTTCATTATAAATTAAATACGATTATACATAAATGCACATATATAATTATCACTGTATAATATTTTTCTGATCTAAATTTAGAAAAATATTAAAGTAAATAGTTACTTAAATACTAGAGTTTATTCGAGGTGTTTTTCCAACATACAAAAATTCTGATATAATTATCATAAAAGTGCACACTTATGTATGTCATATCATATTTGTCTTATAAAAGTTTATTATAAAATCTAATCAAACTTCATTGTTTATTTAGATATATATAGTTATGAATAGATTTATATGAATCTAAATTTAGAACAAAAAGTAAGTAATTATGTACTTTAGAAATTGTCAAATTCTTAAAAATATTCACTGAGAACCTTACCTTTCATAGAAATAAACTATTTATTTTATATAATTATCATGTGAAAAAGTTACAAGCATGATTAGGTTATTAATATCTGTTAAAGTTTAGTTCTTTAGCCTTTCTATTTTTATCCACTTTGAAAAATAACATATGATAATTAAATACTTAACATTTTCATAAATGTCATAATACCAAATTTCTATCTTTTCAAAAGATCTTTTGGGAATTTCATGAACTAAGAGAGGTTCTTTAACATTAGCCTTTTGAAATTACTATGATACACCTCGCACTCAGATACCATTTTCTCAATACTTTTAGACATTCCTGGGCAAAACATAATTTCTCTTTTGCCTTTTTTTTTTTACTTTTCTCTATATCCAAATGACATTTATGAAGTATCATTTTTTAAAATAGAAGTTACAACAGTTTTAGAGTCTCTCTTTAAATACTAATTCAAATTCAATAAACAAATCATTTTAAAATTTAAAGTATTGCATCACATTAGCAGGAACTTTTTGAATAAGATCAGGCCAACCTTTTGTACAATAATCATATACAATATTCAGTTAAGGATCTGACTTAATAGTAATTTTAAATTGAGCAATTCTACGTTAACTCATAGGAAGCTCTTTAACTGTATGAACAAAATATAAAATATCGGGATCATCATTTACCTCATTGTAAGATATGCCCTGAAAGTGTGTCTGCTGAATACTTTTCAGTTCCTTTTACATAAACCATTTCAAATTGATAATTTTAACAACTTTCTTTGCAACCTGGTAGAAATATAGTATATAGAGATTTATTTACAATAATGGTTTGTGGCTTATTATCAGTTTGTATGATAAATCCTTTTCCATATACATATATATGATACTAAAAATTTTTGGCTTGGGATCAACTGATAGCAATTTTTAAGTATAATTATATATTTCTGAGTATAAAAATTTTGTCAATATATATTGATCTAAATGTTTGAACTTATCGCAGTTTTGAAGTTTTATACAACTTTCAGAACACACAAAGCAATATTTTTTTAAAAAATCAGTAAATTGCAAGTTGCATTAATTAAAAAACTGAAATTTTAATTACATTTGAATAATTAAAAAAGGGCAATTAACCATAATATCATTAAAAATTGTAAATATCATTATATTTATAAGTACAAAGATCACACTTAAATTTGTAAATCTTTGAGTCTCTAATATTTGGCGCTAAATTGTTTGCTTGTCCAGGATGCTTTCTATTAGCATGCTGTTTTAGCGTTTTATAACTGCTGTATTTCCTCTTACAAGCAGAACACGAGAATTTTTTTTGAAGTTTCTTCAACAGAAGACATTATTAATGGGGATTCAAGATCCACGGACATAATTTAACGATTACTCTTACGAAAAAAGAATAGAAAGATAAAAGGCTCTAAATGCACGGAAAAAATATGTTCTAACTATTCGGAATAGATGGCGCCAGGAGCGTGTGAGCTGCATTTAACTTTTGATGCTTTAGTTAGGGCGCGAGCTCTAGACTCTAGTTTTAGAAAGTTAACGTGTATTAGAGCCCTGCTAGATGATGGAATCCTCAATTGTGATTACTCGGCTACCACAGCTGTAAAAACATGTGGAATCTACAATGTGATACTGTTTAACAAGTGACATTTATTTATGATTTTGAGATATAGTATTAAGTTAACGCCACATTCCTGCCATTTATCACATTTAACTGTCATTATTAATCGATTGTCATATTTTTCAGCATACATAGGAACAATTAGATCAAAGATGAACATTATCATACAATTTTAATCCTTGAAAAATGCTTGGTGTAAAAATCTAAACTTAATCTTAAGATTTAATAATTATGAAATCTAATGCATCAAAACAGAATGAATTATCGAGGCAATAAAAAAATGACATTTATCAATGTTTTTATTCTTTTAAGAAAGAAAGTATACAAAAATTCTTAACAGAGTGTTATATATAAATAACTAATTAATTCTCAAAGAAGCAATTATAAATTGATTAACCACAATATAGCTTAGTTGAATATTTACATGTCTATTGGTACACAGATGTTCAATAGCTATGAGATTTTTTAAACTCACATGTAGTTAATGTAATTTTGTTATTTGTTAAAGAATTATGTATGTGTTTTAAAGCAAATATTTTCCATTATAAAAAGATAGAGAGCTTCAGAGTACTATATGATTATAAAATAGTCCATTATCGATTTGAGATTTTACATTATGACATAGAGAGACAGGCAGAAATTTTGCTTTTTCTTTCTATTTTTAGATTCATTGTATGTATCCAAATGTTCAAATAATTATATTATTATTTGTTTTCCAAAATTAATTAATTTAAGAGTTAACACGATAATTTGAATTTGTATGTACGAAATTACTGTGTTTAACAGAATAAAAATAAATCTATAACATTTTAAACATTTTAAACCATTTACTGAAAATCAAAATATAAATAAATTTTACCCAGATAAATTAATTTAAATTTGTTTAAGGTTATTATACCTTTGACTGAAATGAAATAAGCGTTTCCTTTTTTTGTGTAATAGTTTACATTGTGATTAGTGTTTTATATAATAATCAATGTTTTATACTATTTCATTCAATGCCTTTAATAATACTGAAAAAGAAATCTTGGTGGAATGTGGTTTAAATTCGTAGGAAATATCTCCTTTAAAAGGAAAAGAAATTTTTTGAACTGAAATCAGTAGTAATTATCACACGCGATTTCCAAACACAAGTTTCTCTAAGAAAAGGAAAATGGGGACTTTCAAACTTAGAAAGTTCTACAGTATTGGATAATTTTTTTTATAAAAAAATTGTTGCATCTTTTTATATTTATATAATATCTTTGTTTTTATAAATTTAGTTTTCATGATCTGGCAACAAAAAGGTTGTTGACATATTGTAGCGCGATGTAAGAACGAGAATAAAAAGTTCTAACGATCTAAAAAAAGAGTTTTCTTCTTAAAAAGGATGAACTAAATCTAAATAATTATTTTGCTTATCTCATGCATTATTTGTGACTAAATCGTCTACAAACTGGTGACCCGCACATATTCAAATGATGGATGATAATAATGAAATGGCTGTGACAAAGAAGAGTCAAATCAGGAAACATTCGAAGCATATAAGGTAAGCGTTAAAATTCCTCCTTTTGGGAAGAAAAACCCGAAATATGTTTTTTTTAAGTTGAAGCTCAGTTTTCCATTGCTAATTTTAACCAAGAAGAAACTAAGTTTAATTACCTTGTTGCACAGTTAGATACAAAATTCATAGAAAATATATGGGATATCATTCAGAGTGATGAAAAAAAGAAATATTCTTGTGCTAAAAATAGACTTTTAAGTACTTTCAAAGATAGTGAAGAAAAATGCATTAAAAAATTGCTTACTGGAATCTCATTAGGTAACATGAAACCCAGTCAACTTTTGAGAAAAATGAAATCGTTGGCTGGAGTTAATATCTCCAAAGAAGTTTTAAGAACATTATGGCTAGATAAATTACCAGACTCCATCAAAAATATTTTAGTTATTAGTTCGGAAAATTTAGAAAATTTGTCAGTTATGACAGATAAAATTTTTGAAATAAATTCATCACCAGAAATTTATTCTGCTACTGCAGATAATTCTGCTATGAAAAATATCCTAGATAAAGTCAGCCTTTTGGAGCAACGGACCTCAGAATTATCCATCAACAGAAGAAATTCAAGAAGCGAATTTAAAAATTCCAATCAAACTCGAAATAAAAGTCGAAGTCGATCTCGTAAGCGTTTCAACCCAAATGGAAAATACTGTTATTTCCACTTCATGTTTGGTAATAATTGTTATCCTGATAAATGTAAAAGTCCATGTTCCTGGAACAAGGCATCGGGAAACTTAAAAGAGCAGTAGATTTAGCGGCAAGCTCTCCTGCAACAGAATATAAAGATTGCCGTAATTACCGTTTATTTGTAACTGATAAAAACACCGGTTTACGCTTTCTTGTTGATAGTGGTGCTGATTTATCAATAATTCCTGCCTCATGTAAAAATAAAATTTGTGATTCTTTTAAGCTTTATGCAGCAAACGGCTCAGAAATACCAACTTTTGGACATAAAATTTTAACTTTAAATCTAGGGCTGCGTCGTGAGTTCCAGTTTCCTTTCATTATTGCTAAAGTAGATAAAGGAATAATTGGTGCTGATTTTTTAAAAAAGTTTACCTTGTTAATTGACATCCGAAATAAACAGTTAATAGATGGAATAACTAACCTTCATGTTAAAGGTGAAATTTCTTCTATTTTGCAAGAAAATAAAATTAACATAATGGATAAAACATCAAAATTTTCTAATATATTATTACAATATTCAGATTTAATGAACCCAAATTTGTTAGTTACTAATACCAAACATGATGATAAACACTATATTGCTACTAAAGGCCCACCGATTTACTCAAAAACTCGTCAATTCGATTCTAAAAAATTAGAAATAGCCAAGCAAGAATTTAAATTTGTTAGATAACGATATCATTCGACCTTCTAAATCTCCATGGGCAAGCCCACTACATCTTGTAAATAAAAAAGATGGAAGTGTTAGACCATGCGGTGATTATAGACGTTTAAATGCCCAAACCATTCCTGACCGTTACCCAATTCCACGTATTGAAGATTTTCACCATATTTTAAAAGTGAATAGAATATTTTCTAAGATTGATCTATTCAAAGCATATTTTCGAATTCCAATTGCTGAGGAAGATAAGGAAAAAACAGCCATAATAACACCATTTGGCTTATTTGAGTTTAATGTTATGAGCTTTGGGTTAAGAAATGCACCTTCTACTTTTCAGCGCTTTATCAATGAAATACTATTTGGACTAGAATTTGTTTTTCCATACCTGGACGACATTCTAGTAGCCTCTGAAAATGAAGAACAACATAAAACTCATTTGAAACTTGTGTTTGATCGCTTACAAAAATATGGTCTTCGAGTGAATATCTCACAATCAACTTTGGGAGTAACTTATTTAGAATTTCTGGGATACTTGATAACACCCGAAGGATCTAAACCACTTCCCGAGAAAGTAGATGCAATTTTATCATACAAATTATCCGAAACAATTCGTGATTTGAGAACCTTCCTTGGACTCCTTAATTTTTATAGAAGATATTTAAAAAATGCTGCTAAACACATCAAGCTATTCTTCACGAATATTTAAAAGGTTCGAAAAAGAATGACAAAACAAACATTGTTTGGACAGAGGAAGCTAAAGAAAATTTTGAAAAATGTAAACAAGATCTTGCACATGCTACTTTATTAAGCTTTCCTGACCCTAATTTACAATTGGCTTTATTTACTGATGCTTCCAATTTTGCGATCAGATCGGTATTAGCAGTTTGAAGCTGGAAGTTGGAAACCAATTTCATTTTTTCTAAAAAATTAACTGAAGCACAGAAAAAATACAGTACCTATGATAGGGAATTATTAGGAATATATCTTTCCGTCAAACAGTTTAAACATCTTCTTGAAGGACGAAATTTTGTTATTTATACTGATCACAAGCCAATTATATATGCTTTTCATCAAAAGAATGAAAAAGCTTCACCGAGACAGTTACGCCATTTACAATATAAATCACAATTTTCAACAAATATTTGCCACATTAGTGGAGGAGAAAATATAGTTGCAGATTCATTATCTAGGATTGAATCTATCTCTGAAATAGATTATGACAAAATTGTTGATGCACAAGTTGATAATGAAGAACTTAATAAACTGCGCTTGAAACCATCCTTAAATTTTAAACAATATCCCCTCGACTCTGGTAAATTACTTTGGTGGGATATTTCAACAGCAAACATTCGTCCATTTATACCTCAGCCTCTTCGAATGCACATGTTTCAAAAAATTCACAACTTGGCTCACCCTGGTGTGAAATCTACTGTTAAACAAATAGCTTCTAGATTTATTTGGCTAAACATTCGAAAAGATGTCAATCAATTGGCAAAATCTTGTATCCAGTGTCAAAAGAACAAAATTAATAGACATACACATTCACAAATTGGCACCTTCCAAGAAGTAGGTGACCGATTCAGTGTCATTCACGTTGACATCATAGGTCCATTTCCTGTATCAGAAGGAAAAATAAATTGTCTTACTTGCATTGACCGCTTCACATGCTGGATAGAGGTTATTCCTTTATCAAATATCACGGAAGAAACGGTTGCTCGATAATTTTATAATCACTAGATTTCACGCTTTGGAATGCCATACCGTGTGATAAATGATCAAGGTACTCAATTTAGATCTGAGCTCTTTAAAAACATTGGTGTTATTTGTGGATTTAAAGTATGCACAACAACATCCTATCATCCACAATGTAATGGAAAAATTGAAAGAATCCATCGCACTTTAAAAGCAGCCATCAGAGCGCATAACTCAGTTAAATGGACACAGACCTTACCAACGGTATTGCTAGGATTACGATCGGATCTACGTAGGGACACAAATTACACCATCGCACAAATAGTTTACGGACAAACTATCCGATTACCAGGAGAATTTTTCGAGACACCGAAAAATGTCTTGGATCTAGATACGTTTGCGGAAGAATTACAGAAACAAATGGATCAGTTACAACCACTAAAAACTCGCCGACAACCTTCTCAAAAACACTTTGTGCATAAAGACTTGCATAACAATAAACATGTGTTCATACGTGTCGACAGAGTGAAAAAAGCACTCAAACCTCCGTACGATGGACCGTTCCCAATGGCAAAAAAATACGATAAATATTTTACTGTGAAAATTAAAGGCAAGGACATCAATATAGGTATCTGTAGACAGATTAAAACCTGCATATTTGTTGTCAACTGATGGTGATAATCATTATCATTTCAAACAATTAGAACATGCACTAACTCTGCCCGAAAAAAAAACTGATTGTGCAAAGAAAAATTGAAAAACAGCCACCAGATTTGCTGAAAAAAAATTGTCCAAAAAACAACTACACGCTCTGGCAGACATGTAACGTTTCCAGCGCGTTAGAGATTAGTTGTATATTATTTTATGACTCATTTGTTGTATTTTTACTTTTATTTGTATGTATTGCATATTGTATCGTAACTATGTTACTGGGGAATGAGCGGTGGGGGTGTCACTGGGAACTGGATTTTAAGAAATCCGCCTTCCCATATCGAAAACGTATCAGAGTCCTTGATGTAATAGGAAATTATAATGTCCTTGTATATTGTTCACACAGTCACTTGGTTTGCTGCGAGTGAATCGGCGAGTAGAAAACTTCAGTCTGTCACTTTCGTAAGGGTTGTCAGGTCAGTGATTTATTGGAAACACACACACAGTTCTGTAAGCAGGGAGTAGAAAAGTCTTAACCAACAAGTAGGGTGAGAAACCTCTCAAAAAAGGGGCAGTGATTGTAAAGATTGTGCATAAGCGTAGGTTTATTCCTCATCGTCTTGGTGTTCGATTCATTTTTCTTGTTAATGGTGGGAGGGGGAGTGGGATTCTGAACATTTAGGTAATTGATTTGTTGTACTAATTGTGTGAGGGCCTGTATCGTGTTTTGTAGTGTTTGCGTGATTAAGTTTAAGCATTCGTTGTAACCGTTATAACTGGGAGTTGGAATGTGCGCCGGGGAAGTGTTCAATGGCATTGTGTTGAGAAATGTTAGCCGTGTTCGTGTCGGGTGGTACCATCTGTTGTGGGTTTGCGGAGTGTAAAGTGTTTTTTGCCATCTGGGCATAGGTAGTGTTAGGCCTGACGATACTATTTACTGTGTTAGTGTAGTTAGTTTTAAGAGCGGTGCCTTTTCAGGGCTTGGGGAAGAGGGGGCATTTGGAATAATTGACCATATGGCCGTATTACTTACAATTACTACAATATGGAGTATCGAGTCATTTAATTTGGCAGTTGCGAGTCTGATGTTCTTCGCCGCACTTGAAGCATCTCGGAATGAGATGGCAGTTCTCTGCAGTATGGTTGCATTGAAAGCATTGGGTCGCCCCTTTGCTTTCGAATCCTTCTATTGTAATTGTGAGGTAACTTAATTTTTTGAGTTCAAAGATATTAGCGTTGTAAAGATTGCTTGGGAGGGTTATTACGAATACTGGTAGGAGTTGCTTAGTGA